>PVKA01016003.1:0-48843 GCA_004027165.1 Ctenomys sociabilis | reverse complement strand
CTGGGATTACAGGAGTGCACCACCATGCCCTGACTCAACTGCCAGCTCAGTGTACCTGGGGATGGCGCCTCATGTGACATCAAGTATCAAACCCTGGCCCCTGAACTAACTAAGCAAGCATTTAATCCACTAAGCCATATTGATGACCCTCAAGCAAATACCTCAAACCTGAATAATTTTTATAAAATATCTTGGAAGATCATTTGTTTTTAAAATAAATAATCAACCAACATAAAGAGTAGACGGCTGTGTGAAAAAGAGGGATTTGAATTGCGATTGATGGAATTTAATAATTCCAACATTCAAAATCTTTTGAAATGGATCTTAAGTGTACTACTTTTTATTATTATTGTTCAACATTTCAAAGTTTTACAAAGACTCAGAAATAATTTAGTGGGGCTGCAGGGGATTGTGGGATAGTGGAGGAGACAGACTCCTGCTAATCTGGCCTTCAGCTAAACTACCCCCATCCCAGTAAGCACACAGGGGTGCTACTCTATTAACCTGCAAGCTCCAGAAAGCCAATTCAAATTGTGGGGCTCCAAAGTGAGGTTTCAGAAAGTAATTGTCTCACTGTCATATTAGTATTATTATTATTATTTTGGTACTGGGGATCAAACTCAGGACCTTGTGCTTGCCTGACAGAGGCTCAAGCCACTGAGCTATCTCCCCAGCCCTGTCATATTATTTTTAAAATATTTATAACAGAATGTTGTTTGGAACTAAAATGAAATAGAACATTGTCTTAACACTTAATACAATGAGAGGTGACAATGACCAATGCTTTCTGTGACTACATTATGGGTCACTTTCCTGTTGCCCCTCTAAATAATACACATAATTTACAATCAGTATGACTGCAGTCATCCATGTTCAATGTGAAGATCACCTTATGGGACTGAGGGATAATGACTCTGGCAACATGTAGTCCATAGCAGAGAAAGTTCTTAAGTTGTGCCTTTCAATATATACTTCAGAGATCACAGATGATTCATTTGGGGAAAAGGAATGAAAGCACAGGAAGGTGACTCTGGTCACCTCTAGCCCACTCCACATCTCCCTTCCATCTGCAGCTACCACAGCTCTGCTTTGGTGCTTCATGTATATTTTCTTATTTTTATTTTTTATTTTTAAAGAATATAAAACAGAGATTTAGAGAAAAAATAGCAGTAGACATGATACAAGATTTCACTAAACAAATTTACTCTGATTTTTTTGAATTTCTTATAACTTCTTTGTTACTGGTTTTTGTTTTTGTTTTTAGAGAATCTTACACATTTGTATCTGGGAAGGCGAACAACTAACTTGAGGAAAGCATCATGCAATGTAGCAACCATTGTTGAATTCATGTATATTTTTAAAGCTCATTCTAACAAATGGGGCCCAGGCTACCAATCTGGAATGTAACTCTGCTTTTAATAATTACTCATGAATCCTACCCTGCTCTCTGTGAATATGGTATTTTACATCCTCCTTCTAGCACAAAAATTAGTATGAGAAGAGGCAAGAGATAATTCTCTCTGTATATTAGGGGTCAGAAGAGGTAGTATTGGCTGCAATTCATCTGAACCCTGAACCCTGAATTTACCTCTAAAAAGAGTAAAAGGTTTTCAGTTCATTTAAGATATACCTTAGGTTATACTTTTGGAGACAATGTGCCCATCCTTTGAGGAGCTGTTATATTTCTAACTGAGTGAGTACAACTCTAAATTTTACCTCACAGAAAAGAAATGCAAACTAATTCTCATAACATAACATATAGATGTATATAATTAGATGTTTTTATAAATGGATATTTGTCTGCTTTTATACTGAAACATTCTTTGGGAGTTGGTAATCACCATTCTAGTCTTCTAGAAATACCCAAAGTAAAATTAATGAATTGATAAAACATAATGATTTGAGATATACTGGTACTGGCTCAAACTGGCTGAGAGAAAGTGGCTAGCCTCTCTTCCCAACTGCTGGCTCAGTGGCAACGCACCAAGGGCCTGAAATCAACTGTGATGACCACAGGAATTGGCAAACTCTGCACCTTTTTGAATATTGTGCTTCGGAGGCCCAGTTTATCAGTATGGTGCTGCAGATGTGTGGTAAAATCATCATGGATAATTTATGCCTTGGTAGCTTGCTTGTTCTCTGTATTATCTATGTGATCATCATACACACTAGAGAAAATTTCCAGGTCTTAACTAGGACAAGAGGAAAAGGATGTCAGGTTCTTCTATGAAGTTGCTAATATTTAAATAATAAGTTAAAGGAGAAGAAAGCAAGAATGCAAAAATCTTCCACTTCCACTTTTACTTGATAAAAGATAAAATTACAACAGTGGGGAGCTTGCTGTGCCACACTGGTAAAAATCCGAGCCTTCTTAGTCCTTCAATTACAATGCAGAGTTTCACAAAGTGAGACCTTTTTTTAAAGAAATACATAAGAGTTACTTTAAATTGCAGTTTAAGTGTGGGGAATCATCTTCTTAATTTGCTATTCTCTTATAGTCTACAGTCTGAAAAGCTCCTGGGCTGTGCATAACAAGCAACGGGAATGGAAAAGCCTGGGCTCTGGTCTCTGTCCCAACACTTTTGGCTCAGGAAGGCAATAATACTACATCCTATAGCGGGTCGGCAGCAGGTTCAGGAGACTCACACAGCAGGTTCAGGAGACTCAAACACAGTTTGAAAAGATTACTTAAACGTGTCAGATGAGGGAAAGGAGCCAACAGATCTGGCAGATTATTCTTTCCCTGAGTGTACCTGTCACACACTGGCAAGAGCCAGCCACGGGTCATTCATTGGGCTGGAATGAAATTAATCACATTCTTTTGGAAAAGAACAGCCTTGCCTTCCTCTAGTTCTCAATATGTTTCTAAGCATAATGTAAAATGCTCACCCTGGTCTATGAACTCTAAATGGTGTGAATTCTGGCAGGCACAGGGAAGATGTATGGCCCCGAGTAACAGCAGTCCTCACCAGTAAGCTTCTCTATTCAGCCTGTAAATTAGCAGAAGGGTTAATGGCACCACAGCCTTTAGTATGAGCAAGAGCAAACCTCTCTTGTTATTAGACTCTGTGTTGTCAAACTCTAGAAATAGTGATTTTAAGATCCTCTGTCCAGCATGTTGGTTTGTTTTTTAAAGAAACATAGTGTAAACTCATACCCAAAGTACCTAAAGCATTTGCCTGTCCAAAGTTTTAAGACTAAAACTTACAAATAGAAAGGTATAACAACAACTAAAAAGAAGTTAGTCAGATAGTTAGGGTAAACTGAATTGCATATTTTGCAGGGTAACAACCAGCTTCTCTTCTAGGTGGTTAACAACCTAAGTTTGCAGATCAAAATTTGGAGAAATGGAAGGGCTGCAAGGTCAGCCAACATTTTAGCCCTAGCCTTTCAAGGTCAGTGAAGACTCAGAACATAGGAGAACCTGTACTGCAACATCACGGAACTCAGTTGTACCCCAACTTTTCTGATCAGGGAGATTATGGAGCCACAGAGGAATGTGATCAATGATCTATAGCGTGCCTAGGGAATCACAAGGAAAGAAAACTTTCTCTCTGGCTTTCACAGAGAGCAAACTGGCCAAGCAATGGCTGTGACTCATCCACATGGGTGACACAGACAAAGGATCCACAGAGTGAGGTACAGGGTTACAAGATCAACCCTGAGGGAACCTGACTGACCTCATCAGATACAGAAGTTACATTTTTTGTTATATGGGACTTGCTTTTCTTGATCTTAACCATCCAGCAGGAAAGTATAAAAACGAGGTATATAAAATAGGGCCATAATAATAAGCTGAGCTGTAAATGGCTCTAGTCAACAACTTCTTCGGATAACCCACTATTATTGTGGACTGCTGGACTGCGTTGGACTGGTTCACTGAATTCAAGACCCATAATAACTGAATGACAATAGATACCCATTTTTGACAGGACTAAACAAAAAAAAAGGGGGGATACAAAGGAAGAATCATTCTGTGTCTGTATAAACAGTATACTTAGGATAAATATGCAGTACTTTAGCGTAATTCTATCACAAGAAAGATTTGCACTAATAGTGTTTGGACAGAATATCCTGTCTGCTTCTTGTACTATGGATAACTACTAGGAAGATAACAATGTAAAAAGTATTAATTATTGAAACTGTACTATAATTTAGCTTTTAAAAAAGATAGGTATACAGCTACATTCTCTTAAATCATTGATTACAGGCATCTGCTCTAATAGTGTTTGTAGATAGAGTATCATGTATGCATCTTGTACAACAAAAAGCCATTCCGAAAACAATGTGCAATGTATTAATTGTTGAATCTGTCCTATTAATATGACTTAAAACTATCTCACTGCTATTTGTTCTTCTATAAAATAAAATAAAATAAAAGACTAAAACTCATCTTCTAGGCTTCGGATTTCCCCTAGTGCATAAAAATGATTTTCTCATTTTTAACTCACTCATGAAATGCTTGTCAGCAGCTTCTTATATCTGAATCACTGATATAAATTCAGTCAATAAAATATTGAGAGCTACTTTTTCTACTGAGAGTTAATTTCTAAATAGTTGTTGATGAAATAGGATTTAAATTAATTATATTAATTTATTATGTACTGTAAACATGTTCAAATAAAAATTTTTAAATCATTTTTTATTAATTAAATTACAGGCACTTTATCCTTTGTTATTAGACACATTTTGTTCCTTAGGACTAAGGTAAGAGAACTCCTACACCAAGAAGCCTCATTTTAATTACACTAAATAGAACTGTAACTTTTAGGCACTGTGAATTTCATCACAGATAGCTTTAGTTCAAACTATTAATTCTCCCTTCACATTGTAAAGCCAAGTGGCAGAAAAAGGACTATGCCTCTCTACAGATGCCCTCCAAGAGATAGAAAGCTGTTCCAGTAGCCAATCTCACTTTTGTGGTCTAGAGGATGAAGAAAATATGTAACTTATTATTGTTACAACTACTCTCTGACAGCCTAAGTTCTTGTGAAGACATTTCCCTACATGTTACAATGTGTGTGTGTGTGTGTGTGTGTGCGTGTGCGTGTGTGTGTGTGTGTGTGTGTGTGTGTGTGTGTGTGTGGTGTAAGTACTGGAAATGGTAGAAGGGTAACTACAGACATAAATACAATGCCTAATTGTATTCGACTTATAGCATTCAACTTACATTCATTTTCTCAAATCCCAGCACACAAAGGATATTTGTTCTACGCAATTCACCTCTATTTTCTCTAAAAGATACACACATCCACATGCTGCTTAAGAAAAGACCATTTTAGGAGACTTGTTTCTGGTTTTACTTTCTAATTTCTGAGAGACTCTACCCAACTTATACTGGGGGAGAGGGTAAAAGAAACACTAAATTTTATCAATTACTTCATTGTACATACAATGACAGGAAAAAACCTTTGTATTGAGCATAATTTATGTGAAAGGCAAAGAGCCTGCCTACTTTTTTTCCCCTTGAACATTCTTTAAAAACTGGAATTTCCCTTTCACACTAATAGAATGATGTGAGATGATGAAATTGAAATATTTCATCTTCTGTACCCCTGGATTTGTGATTTGAAGATGGAAAGTAAGTGTGTGAACTGCTGAGTAATCACAGCTAACTTGTATAGCACCTAAGCCAGTGAGAGAGCCTTCACTGATACAAACAGCCTACTGGCATGTGTGCCATAGTTCACCACCACTGATGTAAAACATGCTTTTCCAGGATGAGTAGCAGTGTGCTTCCAAATGCTTAGGCTTAATAACAATTCACTAGTGATATGTTCCACTGTTGTGAATGTAAGTTAGAAAATAATTACAAGACCATTGTTTTACATAATGTATATAGTGTTTAAAATGAGCCTACAGTCAAAATTTTAACAGGCTTATCAGATACTTCACAGACACATCTTGTGCTCTACCCAAGAACCTAAGGTTTTATAAACTCCCAAAGCTGCTTTAGTTACTTAATGTTTTAATTACCTAGAGAAATAAAGTAGATATTAAAATAAGTTCGTACTGAATTAAGTACAGAAGGAAAGTGAAACTATTGAGAGTAAATTATGGTAAATGTAGCTAAAGATTTCTATCTCAGAGAGTTAGGAAGATTATGAAGCACAAGTGCCACTAAATGAGAAAAGATCATTTTGAACTCTATTTTCAGCCTCAAGTACAGAAGAGTCTAGAAAACTTCATTATCTGCTTGGCTTCCAGTGTAACTATAAACTTTCTTAGGAATGATTTTACCTAGATTCCTTTTTCTTCTACTTAAACCTCTCTATTGTTAGCTTCTTTGCCCCCCTCCAGACTCACTATCTAAAAGATAGGAAAATAAGAGACTACAGGAAAGTCACAATGCTGGTGTCTTAGGCCCCATGTTCCACACTTCAAAGATGCCTCTTTAGTCTAACGTTGTAACCCTCAACAGCAGAGAAGACCTCAAACACACTTATTAGTTTATAGATATTGGAATTAAATCTGAAGTATAGACAGATTTAATTAATACCATTCATATGGTCTGACCAAAAACTCATATCTCTTGATATTAGTTGGTGTTTATCCTATTATGCTAAAAATACAAACTATTATATCATACACATCTTATAATTTATTGGATCTATTAAAATAAAATGGTTCTATCATTAAAATAGTATCATTAAATATGACACTTAAAATATGATGTAATAAAATAGTATCATATTAAAATATGACCATCACTGTTCTGAAAACAAAGTATGGTGGTTCATTAAGGCCAAAAATAAATATCTGCTTAGAGATCCAAGATCTGTTGCTGTGAGATCAATAATTGGTGAAACTTCTTCTGAGAAAAGTGAAAGTTCACAATTTCTTGATTGTCTGAATTAGAATAAAGTTTAGCACCTTTAAATTTAGTTATTTTCTTTCAACATAAAGTTCAAACATGATTAAGAAATCTAGCAAACATTACACATCTTTCTCAATCTTCCTCACCACCATGTTTATGCCACAAAACCACATGACCTTGAGAAATGTTCAAAGGCATAGTTCTAGTAGCTTTAAGAAGCACCACAGTTTGTTTCCTTCCTCCTTTCCACTCATGTGTTATTCTAAAAAGCTCTCGTTATTTACTTGATGAAGCTGTGGTTTTATAGACAAACTGAGACCAGGTACCACTCAAAGCTTTCTAGTCCATGGATTGAGTGGTACACCTTGTCTCCATGGTTAGCCAACATCCGGCTGAACATGTCCTCTTCTTCCTTTAACATTTCTGGGATTGTGTATGTGCACATGTATGTGGAAAAAAAGAGAAAACACTTCATAAATATTAGTTTATGAAAAATTTTCTTTTATAAGAAATATTGTTTGGTATTCAGTGCCAAATAAAATTTCACAACTTTCCAGTAGGGAATGATATTCTCTTGATTAGCTTCTGTTATGGAGTGACAACAATAATTTAATGTAAATAATGAAAGAATGACTAAAAGGCTTCAGCAAATGAGTTTATACCTCTTTTTCAACTTATCTTCTGTTTGCTTCTTTTTAAAGTGAAATATAGAGGCCAAGACCTCCAATTTATCTTTCCTAATATGTTCTTTATATTTTGGTTATAGACACTACTGGTTCCTTTTGAAATTCAGTGCTTAGGTGTTGAAGGACTCTACATGACTGGAAAATGATACTAATTCTGATGAACCATATTTAGGGTAGAAATTTTCTAAAAAAAAAAAATAAAGTAACTTTTATTTAGTTGAGATCTGAAGTTTTCAAATTTTAATTTACAGTTATTCCTGGTATATTTCATGAATTCAATAATACTTATTGCTATTGACAGCAATCATTTGCAAAACATCTTTATAGCTCTCTTCTGCCCAATAAAATAGCATGTGAAGCCTTTCTGAACATAACCTAAGACTCCAAACTACTTTCATATTCCTTTCTATTCTGGGGTGATGGAACAATGAGCAACAATGGTCAGGACTTACAGCCACTACTGGATACTCACTCATCTGTAAATGTGATCACTATTAATCTCAGAAAAGAGTCTACAGTATATACTTGTAAAAATAAAATGAGTTCTTAGGTTAAAATATGAAGTTGGGGGTCCTTAAACATCTCTCTTCTCTTTGTTTCTTCCAGCTCAATCAGAGTCCGGATTCAGCAGGTGACCTCTACAATGAGACTTTCAAAAATTTAGGTTCTGGCTCAGCATTTGCTAGCTACAAGTATTAAATGCTATAACTGATAAACCCTAGCTTCCTTATCTGCAACTGGGGAAAAGAAAATTACCTATACCATAGACTGTTACAGTGACAACAGTGTCACAGTGTAGAAATGGGATAATTCCTACATGACCCTTTATTTTTGGCCACACACTTAATAAATGCTCATTAAAGAATATCTATATAGGATGTTTATATTTTAATGTTTATTTGATAAAGAAAATCCTTAACAATCAACTGTTTGGGCTTATTCTTCCAAAGATAAGACAACTGCAGCCCAGATAACTAGGAACTTGATTAATGTCTCATAGCTGATCGGCAGAAACATTGAGACTAGCATCCTGATCTTTCTTTTCCAGTCCAACATTCTCTCTCCTACATACACTGTAGAGCATACAGAACACAGACTGCCCTAGAAATGTCCTAGATGATATGTCTCCAAAATAATTAGAAATAGTAGCAAGTACTAAACTAATGAAGGAGAAAACACAAGACAAAATAAAACAACACTTTAAAAGAGGTTTAAAAACTGTAAGGCTAAAATTAAGGACAGGATCTCGAAGTCCACCACTTTGACTGTGCCTGTGCACAGAATACCCATATACATTACCTTCAGAACACAAAACCAGGAAAATGGTATCAAATGCCACTGAATTGTTGTCAACAAAAAGCAGGGGCCAGGGAGATGGCTCAGTGGAATAGGTGCTTGCCTGGCATGTGCAAGGGCCCAAGTTCAATCCCTGATTCCACCAAAAAAATAAAAGAAAAAACAATAAAGGACCAGTGAGATAGCTCAGTGCACTAAACATCTGTTTAAGCAAGTGGAGAAATTGGTGTTCAGTCCCCCGCACTGCATGCCACACTGGCCCTACCCACAGGAGCAGTGAGTCAGCCAAGACCAGTAGTGGGGAAGCTGAAAACAGGAGGATCACTATGAGTTTGAGCTGCATAGTGAGACACCATACCAAATACATAAAAAAGAAAAGCAATAAAGATGATCACTTTAACAATATAAAAATGCTCTACAAAAGCATAATCATCAATATTTAAGCAGCATACCACTGAGTATCAAACAAGGTGCCCATGTTTTATAAACATGGACTTTCATAACTCAAATTTTCACTATTTATGAGCTTTGTATAAATTTGGGAAGTGGTTGAAACCACATTTTACATCAAAACCACTTATGAAGCACCCTGCCAAGTAAGTGATTTCCTTGGGAAATCTCAGAGCTCAGTGGAAATGGGTCTCTTTTTTTGGACAGCTGAAAAGTGGGTGATTTCCTTGGGATTAAGGTAAACATTGTTCTGAGGCACATACAGAATTTCCAAAAATCCAGAAATTTGGGCTGAGTATTTCATTTTCTTATCATTCTGGAAATTGCAAGTGCTATATCTGTTCTTTTTTTGCAAATAATTTGGCTCCTGGATACATATTATAGAACTTGTTTTCTAGCATATCAAATTGCATCTTGGTGACTAAAGGACTGCCTCATGCATATTTTGTCCCAAAGTATATAAATGTATGCAGAATTTCATTGGCATTGTTAATGTAATAATTTTAACTACCACTACTTGAATTCCATCCCCACTTCCAAATGAAAACTTCCTAAGATCAAAAGACTGGATCTTATTCATCTTTGTGATCCCAGTACCTAGCATAGCACAGTTACTGTCAATGGGAGGGAAAAGGAAAGCAGAATGGAGGAAGCAATGAAGGGAGGAGGAGGAAGGGAAGTGAAAAGAAGAGAAGAGGTGGGAAGATACATTCAGTTTTTCTATTCAGAGAACGACAAATGGAAATAGCTAGTCTCTAGATCATTGTTAATGACCCCAATTTGAAAATTCTAATGAGACCGTGAAAATAAAATCCAGCCATGGTCAATTCACAGAAGATCTAGGGTGATTCAGAATTTCATTTCTCACTAGCACTGTGGAGTGCCCGGTGGCAGCCTCCCTGTCAAGGTTGCTGGTTCAAACCCCCTGAATGGGCTGCTATAGATTGTGCTTCATCACTGAACATGGACACAATAGAACTTTTGAAGTCCTGTGTGAGGGAAAGTCAATAGACTACGTGGGAGTAAAGGAATCATAGCAGGGAATTCCTTCTCAGAGAGCAAATGAGCACACTGCTCAGCAGGAGACTCAAGGACATAATCACAAAAGGGAGCTTAGAAATTCTCTCCCAATGGATGAAGGTTGAAATTATCTATAGAAGTTTTAAATGCTCTTCTTCCTATAACATGACGAAATTTTTCAGTCATAGGCCAGCAGAGTCAGAAAATAGGAAATAGAGTCAGTGAATTTAAAGAAAGAAAATTAATTAACTTCAAAGGTCCTAATCCAAGCAGTGTCTATCAGCAATAATAGTAATAATAATAAAAAATAATATTAAAAGAAAAAATGCATTTTAAATTTATAAATAATGTCCACAGGTATTAAACCAGTGATCATATTAGGTCCAAATTTTTTACTCCATTTACTCAAAGAAACTATTCTTCGAGATTCTCTCCTTTGACACATTTTATGCTCACCACAATTTCAAACTCTTACTCATTTCCTATCACCTCTAGGCAACCATAGAATCCTAAATCAAGGCCACGGTAACCAACCACTTCTAAAGAGAACAGCACAATTGAAAATACTGCTATTTTAACCTGGCTTTGAATGAAACTTGGTGGGAGATGGAGGAAATGTGATCTAGAGCCTCTGGGAATTTGGGACTAATGTGATATGATAGATGTCCTTGTCATCTTTGGTTTCTGCAATTCCATGAGATTCACCAGAACTGAGTAATTTGTGTTTGTCACATACAGCAAGTGAGGCTAACAGATTACCAGGTTCAGAAACAAACTACAAGCAGTGTGTCAAAACTGAATCAAGAGGACAATACCTATCCAAAGCTGAGAAAAAGCAGAAAATAAATTGCCCATGGCAATTAATTTCAAGCCAAAGCTACTCTCCACTTCCAATCACCTTTCAATGTACACGATACAATCCTTTTGAGACATTTTTCAGATAGAATTTGTAAATTTAGGACAGAGTATAATCTCTACTGTCAGCAACCAGATATATCTTTAAATCTAATAAATAGAGCTAAAAAATCTTGAAGGAAAAATACATGAATGTGTGAGTAAATTATTATCTATAAATTAGGTCTAGCTAATTTTTAGTCATTCAACATTTGACATTGGTTGAGCACTTATCACATAAAATATTTTTTAATTGTGCAGTGACCATAATTTAAAAATAACAAAATGAGATTTTAAAATATATTGGGCCAGGGAGATGGCTCAGTGGAATAAGCGCTTCTTTGGCAAGCGCAGGGCCTAAGTTCAATCCCCAGTTCCGCAAAATAAATAAATAAATAAATAAATAAATAAATAAATAAAAAATATATATATATATTATTAGACTTTTCATAAATTCAAGTCCTTTTTCCTATTAACCCACATAATGAATCTATACCTAAAATGACATCTTATTTTTGTACTTACACTCAAAAGTTTAGAAATTCCAGTTAAAATTATGATGTGACCACCAGTAATTATGTTTTGTATTTAAAGGCATGATTAATCCCTAAGATTTAGTGGATGATATGATAGTTTGTCCCCATCCAAAGTGATTTCCAAACCCAAAGAAAAGGAGTTAGTATGTTTAGTATGCTAAATAAATTAAAACCAACACCTCAGTCTTTATCACATACCTTACTTTTCCTGTGGAAAATTTTCATCTTCATAACATCAAAGTCAGGCCCCTGGGGCAGATTTGTAGTTACAATAAATTCTTAAAATAAGACACTAGTAGAAAGAAACATGTGATTTGTGTGGAGCTGAAGGGATATGATTTGCTGATAACAGTAGTATAATCTAATTCCTTACTCGGAATTTTAGGAGTAAAATGAAAGAAGTATACTTGAAAATGTCTAGAATGATCATCTGCTGTCCTGTAGTATCTAATTTAGAGAAATGTGTACTGAGGCAAATGCTTAATGATTATCTTCTCAGTCTGATTACGAGATGCTGAAATATACCCAGACCACTCTCATGAGCTAGATCTTTTCTCAAGGTCATGGTGTAACCCCATCTATATTTGGACCTTTTCATATAGTGTGTACTCAATCTATGGGGTTCAAAAGGTGTAAGTAAACTCCAATCTTAAGTTGACATATGAGCAACTTTAAGGACCTTTGGAGTTAGATGATATCTGTGTGCCATACTAGATCAGAGAAAGTCCTCTGAGCTGTTTGCCTCCTCAATTGTCATGGCTGTAATAAGGTGAGAAACAAACCTAGTCTCTGGAGCTTCTTGTTCCTTTGGAAGTTCTACTCCAATTCTGCACAGGCATTTTGGCCAGTGACAGTGAAAACGCAGTAACTTGAGTTAGAGCTCCAAACCAAAGAGAATCCAAGACTTTTATACAATTATAACCGGTCCTTAATTATTTATGTATATGAAAGCCAATCAGATCTTTAATAACAAAATAATTTATCCTTGACTTCTACATGCATATTCAGAGTTTTTCTTTTATTTTTGGTATTATCAACAGACTTACTTTCTTAATTATGATTGACCTTTTTTAGTGTCACAGTTAACATTTTCTGCATATACATAGGATCACACACAACTCACCAAATGATGCTGGGTGGAATACCCAGGAACACACTATCACATAGGGGAAGGTGATCTGAGATTGGATTTTGGCTGGTGGTGACTCACACACTAAAGTATCTGAATCAATAAAGAGCTCACTGTATTTATATCAAGTTCTTCTTAGAGACAAATAATCACTTTAGTCAGTTCTGACCCATAAAATAGATGTAGCCTAAGTCATTACTTACTAAAACCAAGCCCATCAACACCAGAATACTTTCTGTTAACCAGGATTGGTGATAGCAATCCGGTGAAGATGACCACCCAGTCTCCTGGGGACCCCGGGAGGATTCCTCCCCAGCCCCCAGTCTGCAGACATCGCCCCGCCCCTCCCCCGGCCCCGCCCCTCCCCCGGCCCCGCCCCTCCCCCGGCCCCGCCCCTCCCCCGCCCGCCTCGACCCCCGCCCTCACCTGGCTTCTCCTGCGCGGGGCTGCTCTCCGCGGGCTCCGTGGGCGGCTGGGCGGCCGCCTTGGCGGCGGCGTCCTCGGCAGCAGGGGTGGTGGCAGCAGCAGCGGTGACAGCAACAGGCACGTCGGCTTGTTTAGGCTCCTCCTTGGCGGGGCCGTCTTCGGCCTTGGAGGACGGCGAGTTGTCGGCGGACGCTTTCGTGGCACTTCCGGGCTCGGCGGCGCCGGCCTTGTCGTCACCCGCCGGCTCCGCGGCCGCGGCGGGGGCGCCCTCGCCCGGCTTCTCGTCAGCCTGGCCGGCCTGCTCGGCCTGCGGCCCGGCGCCCGGGGCGGCCTCGGCGGCCGCGGCGGCCTCGCCCTCCTGCGGGGCCGCACCGTCGGCGGCCGCGGCGCCCTCCTTCTGCGCGGCGGCCTCGGCCTCGGCGGCCTGGGCGTCGCCCTTCTTCTCCCCTTTGAGCTTTTTCCTCGTTATGTGTCCACGGAAGCTCGCCTGGATTTTGGTCGCGGCTTTATGAGCTTTATCTTCGGGTTTGATGCCATCTTGTTCGATCTTTTGGTCCTCATCATTTTTTTCAACCTTTGTGGAGAAAAGAGGGACAAAAAGGAGAGCTCGCTTGGGGGCTTGCTTGGCCTTCCCAGCCCAGGCCTCAGCGAAGCGCCTTGAGAAGGAGCGGTCATGCCGCCACGCGAGGCAGCTCTGCAAGTCAGGATTCAGTACCGTCAAGTTCCCTTCAAGCCCGCTTCCTCTCCCTTGGTATTTTATGGGGAAAGCCTTTGGAACCTTAGGAAGTCACCTGTACTGTTTCACGTGTCTTTTCCCTAGCTCAGGTGCTCTACTCTCCTATTTAAGCATCCTTATCCGTGAAGGGACAAGGAAAGAAAAAAAAAAAAAAAAAAAACAGAAGAAAAAATTGGAAACAAACCTTTTATAAATAAGGAGGAGAAGCAAATTTGAAGGGAGGGGAGGACAATGGGAAAAAAGAAGCAAAATATACCATCTACAGGCACAAATTTTGGATGAGTGTGATCATGATGTGTATTTAAAGTGTGCTAATTAAAAAATGAAATTTGTATCATGACAATTCAGTTTGTCCTAGGTTTCAGTCATAGTAGTCTGAATCATAGTGTGTTTCCAGGATTTGTGGGAGAGTCTGTAAAACTTTATAATTTAAAAAATGTGCAGTAAGTCCATATTCTCTCCTAATACTTCAGAATTAGTAAAGAAATCAATACATTCAAAGAAAAGAATAAGGTAAGTATACAGACCATGAATCCCATCAGGACCTAAGCAAAAATCTAAATGAATTTTACTGCCCTGAGGAATTTGAACAGAACTTAACTCAGAAGGCAGGTCACAAAGTGGTGTCTAACTTCGACCTAAGTATAGGCCAACATCAGTAAGAACCACACCAAACTTTACACTTGGAACCTAAAAACATACTCAGTATTTAATTTCCTTAGAAAATAAATCCTCTATAAAAAGTGACAAAATATTATTTCTATTTTTTAAGAAGTGGTATTTAGTTGCTAAATTAAATGTACTATCCCCAAAGCAATTTAAACTTAAAATTATCTTTCTATTATGGTCAACAAAGTGATCCTGACACTGAAGATAAGAAATAAGAGGACACACTTAGTGTTTGAAGGCAATATTTGCAACCTCATATATAGTGCAGGTGACAATTTTCCACTTGGAAATTAAAATTACAAGACAGAACTAAAGGATACAGGCAATTACACAAAACTGTCCAGCTCCATTGTTCAGCATGGTATTGCAACTGGCTCCCGAGGATCTCTTTTCCTTCCTTGCTTTAACTATTGAACATTTAACTTTCACATTTGTGACACTGCTATAGACCCTGGGAAATAAATAACAATGAGCAGGGAGCAATGCAGCATCTTTCTTCAAAAGACCATTAATAAAGAAGTATCTACCATGTCCCACGCTTGGTCAAAATCTGCCCATGCTCTTAACCTTGGCCTTCCTCCAGTTTAGGAGGTAAACTACAGCAGCCAGCACGCAGTATGTTTTCCACCTGTCACACCGGCCCTGTCCCAGTAACCCAGATACTGCCAATCATGACACAATACTGTTTGACATTCTTTGGTGGACACACAGGCCTGCCATTGCTTAGATCTGTCACCATGCCAGTGGATACACAAAGGTATTTTTGAAAACAAGATATGCAAGAGAATAAAAACACAAACTTCAAGACAAGATTCTTTTCCTCAGTTAATTGTGCATGTATCCCTTCAAGGAAGGAAGGGGTAACTGAAGAGCACTTCAGAAAGAGCTAATCTGTTTCAGCCTCCTGGTTCCATGCTACATTGCTTCTCTCAAGCTCTCTCCTACTTGCTCACTGTTTTGCTTTCTCTACCACCTTCCTGCCGCCCTGCTGTTCTTGATGAAGCCTACCATGATACACACAGCACAATCTGGGGCATGGGAGCAGCTGTCCCTGCCAGGAGCTCTCCCTTCAGAGATGGAATCATAACCCTGTAAAATTAACAGTTGTGAGGGGAGCACAGAGCCAAGATGATGTTATTTATTTTACTCAATCTTGATTTTCTAAATGAAGCAATTTTCTTATATGGTAGAACATCTGTACTGGGGCACTGATGCCAAGAGGTTCTTTTGTACAAATATAGTTCCTTATAGAAGAAAAGAAAGTGATCAGAGTGGGCAGGTGGGCAGGAAAGACCCTCCAGTGGCTCAAGAAAAACTACCTCATAAGAGTCTTATTTACCTTTTCAGAAAACAAAGCACAGAGCATAGTGAATAAAACTCTTTAAAAGTTGGAAAACAAAAATTAGAAAAATGGAGGTTTATAGGCTGTAAGGATTATAATAATAAAGACCTTCTCTTTCCTCTCTTTGTCCCTCCCTCTCTCCCTTCCTCTCTCCCTCCCTCCCTCCGTCCCTTTCTCTTCACAGAGCATCTGCTATTTTGACATTTCAAATGACCAGAATTTAAGATTCTGTATACAACCATTACATTAAAAGAACTGTGTGGAAAGGCTCAGACCAGACCTAGGTGCTTAGATTGTGGGATCAACCTTGTAGGAACAGCCCAGGAATGATCCAGGAGTAAGGGCATATAAGAGGAGACAAGGTGGGCAAGAGACAAGAGAACAAGAATACACCAGTCAGTAGAAAGAGATAAAGTCAATGACATAAAGAGCCAGATATTCCACTGGGTAGATGCACTGTAAGAGATGGTAAAAGAACTCCACAGGCATGGAGCTTGTCCTGGAGAAAGTACTTCTTCATATCATTAGTGATTTTGGAAAACTAGATTTAGTGTTCCTTATAAGAAACACAACCAGTACTATTGAGGCTTTCCAGATAAAGGGTGAAATGGGAAGTGGGTGATGAAAGGGATGGGTAGAAGACAGATGTAAAACTTGAGTTTTTAACTAGATAATGCTGGATTGGGTGTGAATGTCTTTCTTTAGTGTTTATAACTGATTCTTTTAAAATGATTCAAGCTACACATTATTGTCTGGTAAAAGTCCTTTTCCCTACTTAAAATAACTGGACTGAGAATATTTTGTTGAGGAAAGAGAAAAAAATAAAATGGACATTTCTCATCACAGGTTGCTGGGAGTAGCTCCAGTTAGCTCAATAGGCTAATTTATTTAAGACAAAGGATACTTTAGTCCACAGGAACCAGGGATCATGCAGTACATTCAGCAAAATGCTTTCAGTGTCTAAAAGAGAAACTCATGGCTCTGAAAAATTAAGCTATTTTCATAAATTCATAGAGTGAGTGAGTCAGTGGTCTAGCTTATATTTGAAGTCAAGTCCCTTCTTCTAGGCCCACCTAAGACCAAGTGCAATGTTTCTATATCACTGACCTATAATAACTTGAACTTTTTTATAGCAGATAATTCATAAAGCATCAAGACAGCATTCTCATTCTCTTTTTCATTTGACAGTACTGAATGTCTGTATGTCACACTGATGCTTGTGAGAGGACAGGTACATATTGTCCTATGAATGCATAACTTTCCAAACTAAAAGTAACACTATCCATTTTTATGGAACATTTTGATGCATTTAATATTTCCAGGGGCCAGGGGGATAGCTCAGTAGAATAAGCACTTTCCTGGCAAGCGCAAGGGCCTGAGTTCAATCCCTTGTTTTGCAAAAAAAAAAAAAAAAAAAAAAAAAAAAAAAAAAAAAAAAAAAAAAAAAAAAAAAAAAAAAAAAAAAAAAAAAAAAAAAAAAAAAAAAAAATTTCAAGGTATCATAGGGATACTTCAATTTTCCAAGCAAAGAAAAACTAAACCTAGCATCTACTTCAACTAGCTATAAATAGTACTATTATAATGCTTCACATCTTCTATAAATGATTTATTTATTTATTATGGATTTAGTACAGGATCTACAGTGTCTCACTACACAGAACAGATTTGTAGTGATTCTCCTGTTTTCAGCCTCCCCAGTGCTGGGCTTACCGCTTGCTCCACCATGCCCAGACTCAGTCACCAGCTCAGCCTGCCCAGGGGCAGGGTAATTGCAGCATTAGGTAAAAATGATTGATTTTTAAATAATTTAAAAATCATTGAAGTACTAGTTCTTTATTCTAAAAACTATTTATTTAGTATTTAGTATTTAGTATAGTGTCTACAGAGTCTCACTACTGGATCAGACTCCTAGTGATCTGCCTGTTTACAGCTTCCCATGAGCTGTAATTGCAGGTGAACGTCACCACACCCAGTCTCAATTGTTGTCTCAACATGCCCCTGGGGCAGGCCAGCCAAAATCTCTTTACAATAAAAAAGTAGGACTAAACTTTCAAAGCAGGAGCTGTGGCATTATGACCTGTCATCCAGATGATGTTGTAACTCATTTTCTTTGTGAAAATTTTGATGCAGACAATTCACACACACTTGAGATGTTGAGAACAGCTCAGACACTGCTGGCTCTCCTATTAACTCTGAAAGTAAAAGAGATAAATTATCAAAGAACAGAGAAAGCAATGCTGAGAAAACAGTGAGAGTCTCTCACCAGGTATTATGTCTATTTCCTCAACTGGGAATGGCAAATGGATGAACTGGAGTCATTCATGCATTCTTATCAGAAGAAAAGTATTGAGCAAGTGGTAAAGTGTAAGCTCTGTGATTTATGCCTAAAAGTGAGGATTTAAAACCAGCCTGAGATCTTAAATTAAACATTGCCCTTTCCTTAAACCAACTATTTGTTTCCTGACAATTGTAGTGAGGCAGATGGGGAAATCTATCTAAAATTGCTTCATGGATGCTACACTCCTCTTGGTGCAATGCACTGCCTTATTTGGCACCCTCCCACATGGGACAAAGTGCTTTCATGCCACCTACTTAGTAATTCCACAGGGAGAAACACTGCAGTTTTTGATACCATCAATGAGAGAAATTCCTTCTGTCCATTTTTAAAAGTTAATTTTACAACTTCTGAATTAATTTATATGAACCTAACTTCTGTGGATTTAAAATACTCTTTTTGTTGTCATTTTTTGAGACTGGGTCTCACTAAGCAGTTCATGCTGGCCTTGAGCTCACTTTGTAGCACAGGGTGGTCTTGAATTTGCAACAATCCTTATGCCTTGGTCTCTTGAGTGCTGGGATTATTGGCATGTACCACCAGACCTGACAAAATAATCTATTTTTTAATTGATTAAATAATTTATTTATTTTTTACTTAGTACTGGGTCTCACTACATAGATTGGACTCATAGTGATTATCCTGTTTTCAGCCTCCCAGGTTCTGGGATTACAAACACACACCACCATGCCCAGTCTGAGTCACCCAGTCTCAGCGTGCCCTGGGGGCGTAGCCCACATGGCATGCCAGGATTGAACCCAGGCTGCTGCACTCTACCTAAGCAGGCGCTTTAGTCTGCTGAGCTATCTGGCCAGGCCTAAAATAATCTATTTTTGAGCAGAAAAATTAAGTTGACTTGAATAAAGTAAGAGCATTCTGCGGTCCTGAGTTAATGAAAATTATTATCCTTCCTATGTGATGTATCGAATGAGATGAACCCTAACATTCTCATCAGTAATGTCACATGAATCAAAAAAATGCACAGTGTACCACATCTATGCCTGACACAGCCTAATTTCAGAAAATGGGTTACTTTACAATTGTATCACACATGGAAAAAATGAAGGCTCTGCCGAGCTCTAGAGTATCAAGAAGTTAAGTTGGTGACACCACTTTCCCCCCAATTCTTATTTATTCACCAGAAATGGCTAATTTCTCATGTTCCTGGGATAGCTCAGGACTAGACCCAAGATTAAGAATAAGATTGCTCGGGACTCCCATAGGTAACCTTCCCTGTGGTCGAGATAACATAATGGTTCCTAGGACAATAATAAATCCCTAACTTCTCCTCAAGCCAAATTCACAATTAAAAGTCATGCTAAAGTCCGGTGCACCAAACCACCCAAAGCTGCCTGTCAGTGTTTTAACCTCGAAGTGAATGCAAGCATTTCCTTGTGCCGTGATCTAGAAGTGCCCGGAAACACATCACAAGTGCACATCACTGTGGAGCAAGGCCTTAGTAGGAGTGGCTCATGGCCCTACTGATACAGCTATGCAGAGGGGACTAATCAAAGATTTTGCTATTAGTAAATGCTTCTAGTTCTAATGTGGAGCATTTTCTCTGTACTTAAGGTTCAGTTTAATTGACCCAATTAACATGATAATATTTAATTTGAGAAACATTTTTACTTAGTTTGTCCTTTATTCTTATTGTATCAGATTAAGTTAAACTAAAGTCATGGGTTTATCATAATATACCTCTTGCTCACAAAGGATTTTAGATATGTTCATTGGTAATCAAACTAAGAAGATATGTATTGCTATGACCTCTGAGAAACTCAGGAGTTAGAGACAACCTGCCCTTCCCACTTCTGCTGTCCCGAGTGTTAGCCAAGAGAAGCTCACACTGTTCACGAGCAAACCTTGGGTTCTGTGACCTCCCTGGCAGTGCAGACCTCTATGAACTCTGAGGACTCACATCATGCCTCAGCCCACTCTCCTCCCCAGGGTTAGACAGTTTTCTTATTTTGCCTAACTTGGATAGAGCAGAAGTTAGGAACATTTTTTTGCAGAGGGCCAAATTGCAAACCTTTTTTCAAGCTGTGGTCTCTACCACAACTACTCAAATCTGTCAGAGTAGTGTGAAAAAATTAGAGACAATAATTAATGAATATGACAGTGTGCCAATAAAATTTTGTTTGTGAGGTGCCAGGGAGATAGCTCAGTAGAATAAGCACCACCCTGGTAAGTGCGAGGGCCTGAATTCAATCTCTGGTTCTGTAAAATAAATAAATAAATAAATAAATAAACAAACAAACAAATAAATACAATTTTATTTGTGAATATTGAAACTTACATTTCATATCATTTAAAGTGCCACAAAATATGTTCTTTTCATTTGCTTTCATTTGTTCAAAAAAATTTAAAAACTATATCCTTGGCTTATAGACAAGAGGTTGACAACTTCTAGAACAGAGCATAAATTTTTGTTAAATTTCCATTTCACCCTCAGTTGTATGTGTTTCTGTGTTATAGTTTTTCATATAGTTTTTCCCAAACACTCTGCTATTCTATAGATTCTTTGAATGGAAGAATATTGTCCTGTCAATAATATATATATATACATACAGTTTAATATATATACAGTAATATATATACAGTTATATATGTATACACACACACACACACATATACACAGTTTTCTTATCTTGCCTAACTTGGATAGAGCAGAAGTTAGGAACATTTTTTTGCAAAGGGCCAAATTGCAAAAAAAATTTTTTTAAGCCTGTGGTCTCTACCACAACTACTCAAACCTGTCAGAGCAGTGTGAAAAACCTAGAGACAATAATGAATGAATATGACACTGTGCCAATAAAATAAACACATAATATACAATGATATATAATATATAATTCAATGCCAATAGAAGCTAACATTTACTTATCATTTTGTGCTAGTCACTGAACTGAGTGTTTTGAACAGAAAGTCTCAACAAATGTATGATGCAGATATTACTGTAATTACAATGAATGAAGCTTGCACCATCTCCATCATCATTATTGTTGCTGATGTCTTGGGGGAGGTTCTGTATTTAAAGAGTGGTAGAGGTAGAATTTGTTAATATCAGAAACCTGAGTCCTTAGACTAAATTTTCTATCTGTTTCAAATATAAAGACCTTAATAAATACCTGAGAAATGTGGATTCTACTTTGGATTAAACTATGCATGTTTTCCCCTGAGAACAGATTGTAATAAGAAATACTGAAAATTAACTCACAGACCACCATATAGAGCCATGGCAGAGGCACAGTCAAAGTGGGCCAGCATCAGTGAACTGCAAAGAAGTTTGCCTGCCTTACATGAGCCTTTGCCTGTTATTGCTTAGGAAAGTGCCTGCTCAGATAATGCACAAAGACACTCCCACCTGAATCTAGACATAATATGCAGGAGAGAAGACAAGAGTGAGTGCCAGGAAAATGCACAAAACACTTGCTGAGCCCAGGTGAAAGAGCCAGGCTTGCGAGCTAGCAGCTTGCCAGCTGCACTCCCAGAAGGAGAGGAATGAGCTGCAGCTGGGAGGACACTTGTGCAATAAAAAAAGACTTTTTTTTAAAACCATCAGAGTTGAGCAAATTGCTTATGTGTGAAAGGTTTTTTGGATCCAAGTTAAATGGTGCTAAGTCACTAGACAAAAGATCACACCTTCTGGCTCCAGTCACCTGTCTCAAGAGACTATTTGTAACAACCTCAAGTCAGGGAGTTCCAGGCAATGAAAGGCATCCAGAGCAACTAAGGGAGCACAGAAATCTGGCAAGAGAAGCAAAATATTCTTGCATCCCAGGGGACTCTTGTGTCGGTAAAAAGTAAAAGCCAAGGAGAGAAGGTGCTGTCTACAGCTTTCCTGCTCCCCATGAGAGACCCTCAGCATCTGAACCAGCAAGGGCAGGTCAGGCTGGCCAAGTCCACTCTTACCCAGTCCTGATTCATTGAATTGCAACCTGCAGTTTAGCATATCCTTTGCACATAAACGTGTGAAACAGACTTGTCACATTGCTCAAAATAAGGAAACCTGTTCTGGGAAATCCACAGTTCTTTTTCAGAGGAAGAAGAAGCAGCAGACACTTAGTGAAAGTTCAGGATCAATTATGAAAAGATCAGAGCTATGACACTGACACACTCAACCTGACTACAACCTATGGAAGTCTCTGTACTTCTTTTGGCCTGGTTTGTTTGTCTGCACAGGAAGAGAGTGGTTTAGAAGATTTAAGACTCAAACTTTCATAGTTACAAAGTTCTGTCCACATACAAATGTTCATATATGTTTCAATTTCTTATTTCCCCAGAAAAGAATACTATTGAAAAAAATCACCCCCTCCTGCAAATTCAAATACCAAATCCAAAAATCGGCATCTGAGACAAATATACTCTTCCCAGATGAAGAAATACAAATGGCAAATAAATATATGAAAAAATGTTCAGCATCTTTGGCCAATTGAGAGATGCAAATTAAAACAACATTGAGATTCCATCTCACCCCAGAAAGAATGGCTATTATAAAAAAATCAACTGATAAAAAATGCTGGAGGGGCTGTGGAGAAAAAGGAACACTTCTCCACTATTGGTGGGAATGTAGATTGGTGTAAGCACCGTGGAAATCAGTATGGAGATTGCTTTAAAAACTAGGATTAGAGATCCCATTCAAATCAGCTAGTTCCTTGCTTGGTATGTTCCTGAAAAATTAAAAAACATCGTATCACAACAATACATGTGAACCCGTTTTATAACAGCATAATTTGTAACAGCTAAATTTTGGGAATAAATTTAATGCCCATTAACTGAGGAATGGATAAAGAAAATGTAATCAAAAAGGATAGACTAGAGACTTTTATAGGTAAATGGATACAACTTGAGACCATACTCATAAGTGAAATAAATAAGACTTAGATGTTTAAACATCATACTGTCTACTTAGTGTAAGAAACTGAAAGAGTAAATAAGAGCTAAAATGTACAATGTATTGTGAATTGGGAAGAAACGGGTCAAAAGAAAAGGCAAACTATCATGGAATAAAGAAGAAGGGAAGGAAGGAAAAATATGCATACACAAAATAGTTAAGATAGTTACACAGATAGTTTCTCTAAGTTCATTGAAAGGAAAATTTTATGCTAATATTGTCTGAACAAGATATCATGTCTATATCTTCTACTCTGAATAACTACTATGAAGACAACAATATGAAATGCATCAACTTTTGTAACTGTCCTACTAACCTATTTTCAAATTGTTTCATCATTACGTTTAGCCTTTTTTTTGCTCTAAAATTAAAAAAATGAAAAGAAGTAGTAATCCATCCAATCCCAGGATCTAGCATGGAAGAGTCTCCTTCATTGTCTTAGGCCTTTTCTGTCACTGTCACTTGCTTTCTAACAGAAAGAAGGAAGGAAGGAATGGAAGGAAGGAAGGAAGGAAGGAGAGAGAGAAAGAAAGAAAGAAAGAAAGAAAGAAAGAAAGAAAGAAAGAAAGAAAGAAAGAAAGAAAGAAAGAAAGAAAGAAAGAGAAAGAAAAAGTGACAGCCCCAAATGGATCACCAAATTAAGGGCAAAAGCCTATCTATTGGCCTGCCTCCCATACCCTTGTCTCTGTGTAGATCAGGATGCCTATGAACGCCTGTGAACTGATAAATGACATATCTCATCAGAAGGATGGCCACTACCACCCACTAAGCACCGAATTCCAACCATCTCTGTATCACGCCATTCACTAGTCAGCAAAAGTACACTTTTCTCAGAGCTTCTACGATAAAAGAGTGAAAAAGTCTAGAATATCTTATTTGACAATTTTTAAAATCAGATTGTCATTCCGTGTGGAAAAATTGAATGAAACTTACTGCTGTAGCTGGAGGAGAGCAAGCCTGATAAAAATAAATAAATAAGGTCTGCGTAGCCCTGTTACCCTCTGCCACGACTGATTTCAACCTATTTAAATGGGAAAATGAGGTCAGAAAATTGAGAAAAATGTCTAACTCTTCCACTAGCTTTCTATATTCTTCACAAGCAAAGGCAATATTGTCTTCCTCTAAGGTTCACACTATGCTTGGTTGCTTTATAGCATCAGTTTCCAGAGCCAGGGATCTATAATAGCACTGATGTCTTGACTGGTGTGGACCTTAAGTCATTTATAATCAATGACAAAGCCCATCAAAGAACCTCATGGCTGTTGTGTGTACACTCATATTACTGAATGCATGAGCAAATGCATGCAAGTATCATGCTTTTTCTAGCTGATAAGGCTGGGTGTACTAGGGCATACCTGTAATCCCAGCACTGCAGGGCCTGAGGTAGGAGGATTGCCATAAACTTGAGGGCATCTTGGGCTGCATAGTGAGACCTTATCTTAAAAGAAACCAAGCTAAGAGGAAATCATACCACGTCTAAATTTGGCTATATACTGTTACAGTCACCTGACTTTTCCCTACTTGCTTCAGGTACTGACCAAAAATAGAAACATGTTTCTTTGGGGCCTGAGTTTCATAGTGAAAAAGAAAAAAGCCTGGGAATCTTAAAATATGGTGGTAGTTTAGGATCCCCATTTATCAAATAGATTCTCTGGCTTTTACTCCTTGGGGGGTGGTCCTTCCTGTGCTCTCCTCTACTGAATGATCAGGTGCTCCTGTTTAGTTTCCAAAGATTTCTCCTGCCTACAACCTTTTTTGCCTGTTTTCTTCCCTTCCTTTATCCCGCTGGAGAAAAAGGTGCAAACCAGCCAGGGAAATTATGTAGTGTGGTTTGATTTGGTCTAGTTTTTTTGAGGCTTCCAAAAAAAAAAGGAAAAATTGAAGAGACAAAACAACTTCTAATTGTCCCAGCTTTCTTCTTTCTTTCCTACTCTCTGTGTCACCTGCCACAGGTCTAAATTCCCAAAGTCTGTTGCTGGGTGGTGCTTGAAAGCCTTCTGAGAAGGGGATGGAGGAAAAAGTCCTGAGCTGGTCCCTCAAGGCTTTTCTACCAAGAAGAGGCACCTGGGATGGACTACTGCTTTTGTTCTTCAAGGCACTGAAAAAAACAATTACTTCCCAAACAAGTTTGTGGAGGTTCCTTAAAATAAAAACAGACAGCTTAAGTTTTGTATGGTTTCTCTTATATGAGAAACTCA
The DNA here is from genome assembly GCA_004027165.1 of Ctenomys sociabilis. Lineage (NCBI taxonomy): Eukaryota > Metazoa > Chordata > Mammalia > Rodentia > Ctenomyidae > Ctenomys > Ctenomys sociabilis. Next base: position 23,415 of record PVKA01016003.1, on the reverse strand, counting down.
AACTATAAAGAGCAAAATAATAGATGGTAGAACATAGGTAGACTGATCTTCTGCAAGAGAAGGGGATCCAAGAGATGGCAGGATGGTTTGGACGACTATACTGTGTATTTCTGCTGGTCATATCTGGTAATACGAATAACTAGTTGGAAGACAACACTATGTATTACAGCAAACACTGTTAAATTCATATTACTAAGTGCAATTCTGTATCACTTGTAATTTTTTAATTCTAATTTGTACTCTTTTAAAAAATAAATAAAAAAAAAATTTAAGAATGAGATGGGATGGTGGAAGGTGATGAAGAAAGAACTAGGATGTGTCCTGCACACGTACCAAATACAACTGAAGACTGTGCTCAGTATGCACTGCGAACATCTACTAATTAAAAATGAAAATTAAGAAACAAAAATCTTGCTAGTGCTCTCTGAGAAAGCAGGGAGCCGCTGTATGCTTGGGAGTTAAGAGGACAGGGCTCTGCAGGCCTGCATGGGGTCTCGGCCTCTGGGCGGCGCTGGAAGCAGCCCAGGCAGAGCCGCCCGAGCCGGAGCCACGCCCTGCGCCCGCCTCGGGGTCGCCGGCTGGACCCGCCCGCCACGCCCACCACCGACCGGAAGGAGACGAGCCGCGGCCCGGGAAACAAAGGGATGAGATCACCCGCGAGAGAGAGTGGGAGTGCGTCAAAGGGACGGAGACGCAGCCGGGTCCGGGCTGGCCGGAGCCGGCTCGAAGGCGACGGGCGGGCGGGGTGAGAGGCCCGAGGCCGAGAGACTCGCGCGGGCCTGGAGTCAGCTTGTGCGCAAGAGCGGAAGCTGGGAGGAGAGCCCCAGAGCGGCCCGGTTAGAGGCCAAAGAAAGTTTGAATCCCGCCCCCGGGCCTTCCCACGTGGCTCCCCCAAAGCCCCACGCTTGTGTCACTTCTGTATATGCTCAGGGCAAATGGTGCCCCAGAGCCTCAAGAAGCTTTGCATTAAGTGCATGGTTACTTTCAGTGAGTGTCCCTTGCACTGCCGTGAATGCCAGAGGTGTCCCTCATCCCTGGAAAGGTTTCTGTGTGAATAGGCTTGTGCACTGTAGAAGAGAAGGCTTCTGCGTGGAAGACGTGCCCCTCCACGCTCAGATGCTCACCCTTGCAATGTCAGGTCCTAGCATAGTTCAGGGGACTTGGTGGGCACTCAGAAATATTTGTGGAAGGGAAAAGTGAACTACGAAAAGATTCCCATTTTCTTGTCTATGTAGACTGACCAGCACCCCAGTACCAAAGAGGCTCTGATCCATCCCTTTCACCCTTCGGTGGTAACTGCATAGTGGAAAAACCGCTTCCTTTTATGCTGCCTGGGCACGTCTTTCTGCTTAGATCTGAGCAGCCTACCCTTCTACAGGTGCCCGTCACCTCAGCACCTGCTCACATAAACCACTGATTTTCTCTTTTCACCCTCATTTTACTGTTTTCTCCTTTCCCTCTATCCCTGCCTCGTAATGTTTCTTCTAATTGTTGTCTAACCAATATGGAAAATTCCCAGCATCTCTTTTTTGATTCCTGTTGAGAATCTCACTATGACAAAGGTCCTTTGTAAGAGTTTTGTTAAAATTTTCATTCTCGGCTGGGGAGATAGCTGGGCTGGTCTAAGTGCCTGCCTGGCGAACTCAAGGACCTGGATTCGATTCTTCGTACCGTGTCATTCTGGCCAGGGATACCTGGCAGGCAGTGCCAGCCGAAAGGCAGCGTGGTGGTGCATGCCTGTAATCTTAGTTCTGGGAGGGCTGAGACAGTTGAATACATTGTCAGTCTGAGCTGCGTAGTGAGACCCTGTACCAAATAAATAAATAAATATTTTTAAAAATGAGTTTTAGGTAGATTAAATGATTTTTGCAAAACATTTCAGATTAGGAGGAACATGCTGTTTTATCTGCCTCAGTCATGCAGTCCCTCCTTGTAAGTATTTACTCTCTGGGATGCTGGTTTAGGATAGGTTCATCACCTCAAGTCCAGGAGTGAGTGTGCAGGGAGGCTGACATAAAGTGTTCAAGGTGTGTTTTGACTGCAGCCTAGCGCACTGCTGTAAGTGGGCCTGAGACGACAAAGACAGCAGGAGTGTGTTCCTTCGTCACATTTCTGTTTGGAAATAACTTCTTTGATTTTGTTGAAAATGACTGTATTGAACAAGTCAGAGTTTTCAGTTCCTACCCCCCTGCCTCCTAAGTTTAGAATCAATGGCTACCCCGTGGCAGATGTCCCACACAAATAACCAAGAACCTGATTCTAATTCCAGCATCCACAGACCCACTGAGCATAAGACCTGAGGCCTATGAGAGACCCATCACATCATGCTGATTTCATGGGCACAGAGTGTGGATCAGTCCACGATAATGCTGGGCTAGCTTGTCACTGGTTTCCCTTGAGTGCCCAGGGATGCATAAAATCAGAAGGCTGGGTTTGAAACAAAGTAGATAAGTGAATTATACCGTTAGTGTCAGAAGACATGCTTAGCTTAAGGAATTTGGCAGGTCTCAATTGATTATCCTTCCATTCTGGGCCTGAAAGACCCAGATTAACAGACTACGTAGTGCCTCTGTTACCTTTCAATCACAGAGACATGGTTTGATGCTTCTGCATGGTTAGTTAGTATGGGATCATAAAAGCCAAAGAGTATATCCCGGAAAGGAGATTGTGGATTCTACCCTGGAAGCAAAAATCTTTTAAGTTTTGCATAATGTTATGGAATATTGTAATGTACAATGTAAATGCAAATTAACTTTCAATGTTTATCACATTTGTTAAATTGTGGGATATATACTGGTCTTCTGCAAAGTTTCACTATGTGTAACAGTAGTGAGAGTCTCCACCAGAAGAAATCACAGCCTTTAGGCAAATGCTAGAGCACCATATAACACTCAGCACCTACTGTTTGACATACTGAAAGAACAAAGCGATTTATACAGAGAAACAATAGTGAAGCTTATGGTATATGATTTTTAGTGGTAACAGTCCTGTTTAATAAACTATTCTAGTAGAGTAAACTGGTCAGTGTTGTTTTGACTTGAAGGGGTAACACTGGTTACCAGATAGGTAATAAAGTACACATCCTGAGGAAAACAAGTATCTATAATACAATAAGTTCATTAGTAGAAGATATTTTTTCTTGATTATTTTGTTGTTTCCAAGGTAATACAGCCTTTAAAACACAGAGCCCTTAGACTGTAGTAATGGGAGCAGTGTCTGATCCCTCCCAGCCCTTTCAGTGTTGAGGTTAGAATTACTTTGGTGTTCGCATGTCAAATCTGTTATCATCTTGGCATTATTGAAGTCTCGTTTAGATCGTAAGATGTACTAACTTCAGACTATGTGGGGAATCAGAGGCTCCTAATTCCATCCTCTTGCCTGGCTTTTCTTGAATATAGAATTTTGTCTAAGACCATCAGAAATATTTAAACGTGGGAAACCATCTGAGTCATCTTCTAGATGCTCCTTTACTTTCATACTAGAGGCACCGCTGAATTCTATATTCTTATAAGGGTAATTACATTTATTTACAGACACTAAAGAAACCTCTGTTCTGAATGTTACAGCTGCACCACACTGTACATTTCTGGAAAGTGGACTTGGTATTATTTTCCCCCAAGAAACCACCAATTTACACATCTGTTCTTTGCAGCAATGGCTATAATTACCATGATGCTGTTTATAGTCATATGACCCTCTGAAGGGGCACTGGTTAAACATCTGTAAACAGGGATAAACATCATCTTGCATCTCTTTCTCAAGCAATTTGACCAATTTTTGCTGGAGGGGAAAATTCTTCTGTCCAGTGGTTGTTCAGCAGTATCTGCCTGTCTTGAAAGTGTGACTGTGTGAGATTGGTTTTGCCCCCAGGGAAGCAGATTTTGCTGAAGCACTCTTTTAACTCAGAAACAGTGTTCAAGTAAAACAGGGCTTTTAACAAACAGTGAAAGAGAAGTGTGCTGCTGGAGGATTGGGTTTGTTCATCATTTCCTCAGATCTTCCTGGGTAGAGCTGGGCTCTTCAGGAAGGATAGTTCTTAAATATCTTTCTCTGAAGAACACATTTTCAGGTAAACTCTTAGCTTTGCTGTTTCATGTATTGTCGGTGCAGAAGTGGGCGAGTATCGAACTTCCTTAAGATCACACGAAAGATGAATAGAACAGCCAATATTTAAACAACTTGGCTCTTTAATCTGAGCACCAACCAATTCACTTTTTTCCAGATTGTACCCAATTGATAAAGGAAAATGAATACTTTAAATAGAGCCTACTTCATACCAAAGCAAAAAATTTCAAACTTGTGAAGATAAACTACATTTCTCATCTCTAACAAAAGGCAGAATTATCTTATCACAGAAGTAATGCATAGATGCTTAGATACTGTAGGTATAATGTGAGGAGCCTGGATAGAAGAAAACCAACACTTCCTTCTTACTGCTGTTCCATATATTTTAGAAGATATTACTAGTTTTTATGCATATGTGTTTGCAGTACATGATTATATCCTTTGTGGGGCGTTGGTACATGCACACAACAGATATTCATTCATGTTTCATCCCTTTTTTCCCCTTCCCTCCATATCTTGACCATCTTCATTCTTGCAAAAGATCTTTTTGTCTGTTTCCTATTATTTATTTTATTTTTATTTATATGACTTTCTTACATAAGGTGTATCATGCAGCACTAAAGTTTGTGTGTCCAATTTATTTCACTTAGCATTATGGTCTCTAGGGGCATCCATTTTCCCACAATGACTTGCTTATCCTTTACAGAACGCTTTTCTTTATCAGTCTGTTGCTGGACAGATAGATCACTTGCAAAATTTAGATAATATAAGTTGTGTGGGGGAAAGGAATGCTTCCGCATAGTTGGTAAAAATGTAAACTAGTAATAATTTTTAAATAAAATTTCATATACTATGCATTTGAAAGGTTGGAAGTGTCTGATTTCTCATGAGCAAAGCCACTGAACATAAGGAAAGGAAATGCTATTTTAGTATAACAGCAGCATTTACATTTGGATGAAATTAAGAAAACTCATACAAAACTCTGTTAAGACAGATGACTCAGATGTAAAACTAGAGGCAAGGCTGGAAACTCTAATGTCCAACCAAGACCAAAATGGAAGTAACATAAGATGTTTAAGCTAGACACCAAGTTCTTCACAACTTTAAAACTCAGGAATCTGTAAACTCAATCCATGGAGAAATAAAAGTTTAGGAATTAGAGGTTATCCTTTGTGAAATAATTGTGCATGGCACAAAGTGAACAGAAACCAGTCCTGAACATTTTTTATGACCTGCTTTGTCCCTAGGAAAGCTACTCCATATTTCAGTCAAACAAAAATAAGGAAAGAAGAAAAAGAGGAAAGAAGGAAAAGAGAGAAAGAAATAATATTATTTCCCCAAATAAGATATAAAAATCCATGGTCAGATTTTCACTCAGTGCGGGCACTTTGGTGGTTTATTGACCTAACCAACCAACACTGAAGTCCTGCATTTTGCTTCATCTTTTCAGAGCTTCAGAGCTTACTGAGTGCCAGAAAACAATCAGTATAAGGTGCATGAAATCTCACAGAATCCACTGCTAACACTAAGTTACGGGGACTCTCCTCTCCGTAAACTTATTAACAGCATTTTGTCTCAACATAATGATCTGAACCTGAATTAAATGCTTATGTCTGTATATTTTCAACAAAATCAGTCAATTCCTTCAAAAGTTAGTACAGTAAGAAATATATAGAAAATATTAACACCTATTTCAAAAATTTTAGCGATCATTTATTGAACGTGATAAAATTGGTAATGTCGGTGTATAAAACACAATTCTTCCCATCAGAATAGCAACCATTTAGACATAAGGCAAAAATAAATTGAAAGAAATGAATAAGTGATGCAAAGTCACATCTACTCAGAATTAAATGAGTAGTAGAGTAAATATGTGGTTTAGTGATTTCAAAGAGATTCATCACTGAGATTGGAAAAATGAAGGAAAGATCAGTAATTTAAAGCAGCTGAATTAGAGAAAGTAGGGAGGTTTTGGAGAGAGGAGATGGGCTCAGTTTCAATTACAAAAATTTGGAAGAGACTACACATCCTGTAGGGTGTCTGTAAGTACAGTTAGTAAGCAATTAGAAGTATCTCAGCACCAAAAGTAGAAATTTGACAGTATTTATGAAAGTGTGATTGTTAAAGTTGTAATGTGCAATAAAGATAATTAGATTTCAGGGCAGCTTTAAGACCAAGGCTCTTTTTCTAAAAAAAAAAAAAAAAACAAAACTGAGCTACAAGCAAAAAAAAAACCCAAAATTGATCCAGTGAAATTCAGACCAGGGAATTGGAAAGAGGCAGAATGGGAGCCAGGGGAGAAAGAATCCTTACAAATGCTGGCCAGAGAGTCAAGCCAGTGAATATGTGATGTGGAGGCTGAAAAATGGAATTGACGAGGCCACTGGGGACTCCAGGGAAAGCAGTTTTAGAGCAGGAGGCAGGGTAGGACAGATTTCATGTGCAGAAGAAAAGCACAATCTGAGCAAAAGTAGAAGAGTCCTTCCAGATGTCTATTAGGAAAAGAAAATAGAAATTAAGAAAACAACACCCTGTTGTTTGTGTGTTGATAAACTAAACAGAATGCAGAGAACAGAAGGAAACATTTCAAAAATGCAATATGAAATGAGTTTAGGAAATATTTATCTTAATGACTGCATTCAGCTCAACACTCTGGCATTGAACCCTAACTCCATCTCATTTTGGGTAACTGGTACTACATATTCTCTTAACCAAACAATGTAAAAAGTACCCAAGCTGGGCATGGTGGCACACACTTGTAATCCTAGCATTCAGGAGGCTTGAGGCAGGAGAATGTCTGCAAGTTCAAGGCCAGCTTGGACTATGTATTGAGCTCAAGGCTAGCTTGAACTGCCTAGTGAGACCTTGTCTCAATATAAATGAATGAATGAATGAGTGAATACGATAAAAAAAATAAAAAGATACAAAAGTATCCAAATGACTTACTAACCAATCAAGCTAGAAACTAGTGAGATTTCAGAGAAAATGAAATGCTTTTTGTTGTGGTGTTGTTGCTCATGTGTAATTCTGTACATGTAAAAGAGAGAGAGAAAGACAGAAAGAAAGATGACAGACAGACTGAGTTAGAGACACAGAGTCAGAGAAGAGATCAGGAATTTAAAGAATGCTGCTACCCAGGCCTACACTTCTTTCAGAGTGAGGACATCCTAGAATATGATGCCAAATATTTAAAGGTGCTCCAGTGTGATGGAACTGGTTTTTAGCTCTTTCTGTACTTTGTTCTTCACCTTTCCTCTTTATGAGGAATAAGACTATATTAAAAACAGTCCTTTATACCCTGAAAGAGTAAATAAAATCAGAAACGTATAATGTAAAGAAAAGAACTAAAAACAAAAGAACTACTGGGATGAAGAAAAGGGGAAAAGAAAGGAAGGAGGAATAGAAAACTTATGTATATATGCATGTATACACAAGATAACTAAGATAAATGTCCTCCTAATTTCTATTTTTTTATTGAAAGGAGCAGCTACTGTTTAATTGTTGGATCAGTTTTGCCTGTTTATATCTGGTAATCTGAACAACTACTTTGAAGCTAATACTATACAATATGACAACCACTGCTAATTTCCTATTATCTTGTTTTGAAATTCTGTATCATTTTATTGTTTCTTTTATTCTCTTTTAAAAGAAATAAAGTGACTTTTTAAAAGACACAATATTTTATGTCAGAGTTATGCTTGAGAGACAGTCAGGTTAACAAGGGCCTGGGTATCCTCTGCATGTGTGGATTTGCAAGTTCTAGGAACTAAATACTCATGGGTTTGATTTTATATATTTTTTTTGTATTTTAGGGAAGGGTTTATAGGGTGTGCAGGGTCTCACTGCTAGATTAGACTGGGATTACAGGCGGGCACCACCACGCCCAGTCTCAATTGCTGTCTCAGTGTGCCCTGGGGGTGGGGCTGGCACAGCATCCTGGGGATTGAACTCCAGGCCCCTAGGCCTGCTTACAGGCACTTTAATCCACTGAGCTATTTGGCCAGCCCTTTCTTTCTTTTTTTCATAGGTTTTAATGTTGACTTGCTAAAGTGGAATTGAGGGCAAGACAGGCACACTGGCACACAGCAATCAAATGTTCCTTCCCAAGTCTAATGTGGAACTAGGGAAGAAACAGAAAAGAACAGAGGATACAAAATGGGGACAGGAAAGAAAGAGAAAAAATGGAACCTAGACAGAGAAGTGGATTCCAGGTGCTTATAAGACATAAACTCTTTACAAACTGAAAGGCAATTCAGTACCAAAAATACATGGATTATGTCAGGCCTAAACTTCTTGTGTGTACGTGATGAGTACTGCACTTTCCTTTCTGATTACAGATATATTCTAGTGTTCTCCCAAATGCAGTGCACCTAGCTAAAAGCCCATGCCAGTGCACACTGGGATAGATTTCACTGCTTCTCTTGGAAATATTCCCAGTGGGGAGAACATTGTGAGGGTGTGAAAATTACAGTTACAGAATGGGAGGGCTTGATGCTTTCTATTATGTCCTCAATTTAGTCAGTAGTTTCGGATGACTCTCCCTCCTGCAAGGTAGTGACTTCTGGACCTTTCCATGCATGAGAAACATGTAAGGAGCCCATAAATGAATCCTGTCCTTCAGAAACTATTTCTGAAAATGTGTGCAGATGATGTAACCATGCAATCTAAATTATGCTTCGGTAAATGTTGCTGAACTCTTTCTGGTAACTTTATAAACTGAAGATTGGTGAACAGCTGACCAAAATTCACTGACGGGGTGGGGAGAGAGAGAGAGGGAGAGAGGAAGAGAGAGAGAGAGATCTTAGAGTTTTAATAGGATCCCCAGAATATAAACCATAGCAGCTCAACACGTTTCTAATCCTCTTTTTCCTTTGTTTCAGGCTTATGTGGCTTCTCAAAAAGAGCCTCTTGAAATGTAACCATTTGAACTCATCCCTTCTTTGATGTCTAAGCATTTGAACACATTTCTTCTTTGACTGTCTTCTTTAGCTTTTGGGGCTTCAGTTCTGTATTCTTCCCTCTGCTTTAGTATAAATCTCTCCTTCACTTGAAAAGCAGCACCCCTGGAGGGACTGAGCTTGACAGGACTGCAGATACTGCGATGATTTCCTGAACAAATGCAGCCGCCTCCCCAGCAGACACACACTCCCAGGATGCCATAAATAAACAAGCCATTTACATGACAGGTGGAGCTTTACAATTCCAAGCCTGGTGCCATCAGTGCCAACAATGTACCTTGAAGTCCTTTGTATTAGTTTAAAGCAAACTAATAAACCCCATCTTAGTGTCATTTTTTTCCTGATTTTTCCACATCCCATATTTCTGATTGAAATCATGGGACTCTGTCTTGCTGCCTTCCAGAAATTTCTATCACTAACTTCCCCATGAATTACACTCTGTAATCTTGGACCTATTCTTCTTGAGTCTTGTGGTAACTTGGGGCTAATTTTCAAACACAGAACAGGTTGCTTCCACACAGCCTTTTGTATTTTTGGCTGGCTCAGCCTGCCTTAAGGGCAGGTCTGTTAAGGCATGGGGAGCAGGGGATTAAACCATGGTCCCCTAGGGTGTCTGACTGAGTTTGTTCCAACAGGTGCTTAAACAACTGAACTAACCAGCAAAACCCCTCCATGTGGTCTTTTTTGGAAGTTCTCAATTCTGTTCTTCCACCCAATACTGAGTGTTTGTATCTCTGCAAAAGTCATGTGAAAATTTCATCCCCAGTGTAGTCATTTTAAGAGACTGAGCATTTAGGAGATAATTAGGTCTCACCAATAGGATTTATAACCTTCTTAAAAAGTTGGAGGAGGCTGAGTTGGGTGTCTTTTTACCCTTCCACCAGAAACAACAAGGTGTCAATTAGAAGGCAAAGAGCAATCCCAGTTAGATACCTACTCTTGTTTTCATCTTGGAATGAGCTTCCAGAACTGCTAAAAATAATTTTTTAACATTGTTAAAATATTTATTTGACACAGGGTCTCACTGTACAGTTCAGACTCATAGAGATGCTCCTGTCTCTGCCTTTCCAGCCCTGAAATTAGAGCTGTGTGCCATCATGCCCAGTTTTGAGACAATGCACCCAGGATTCCAGGGTTGACATGGCATGCTGTACTGGGGATTGAACTCAGGTCCTTGGGCTTGCAAAGTAGACACTTAGACTACTAAGCTATCTCCCCAGCCCTAGAAATAATTTTTTTATCATCTGTAAGTACTGAATATGTGATGTTTTGGGATAGCAACAGCATCCAAACAAACACCAAGTTTCCAAATGTGTGGTCTACATCAGTTATCTCTCAACTTCATCACTTTCCCAGCTCTGGACACAACACCTGACACCCACAACTCAGAGGAGAGACTTATTTTGGCTCAAAGTTCTTAGAAGATTCAGTTCATCTGAATCTTCTAGGAACAGACTGGTTCCAAGGCACAAATAGAATGGTTGAAGGTCTCAAATGAGGTCAGTTGCTTATGTCATGGAGCCAGGAATCAGAAAAAGAAGGGCAAAACAGAGAGAGAGAGGCAACCTTCCGGGCCACATCCCAGGACAAACCATCCCTGCCTTTCTTCTTTGATCACCTATCCCTTTCATTCTTCTCTGTCCTCTAGGGCTCTGCATCCTGGCTCTTCTGCAACATCTTGGTTCTCTCTCCACCACAGGGAGCTGCTCCCTCTGTCATCTCAGCTAGGTGGGCTTGAGGTCCTTACCTGCCCTGACAATTCAGACCTGGTCCCACCTCTGATAGCTTGCCCAGTCAGAAACTCATCCCTGGATCAATTCACCCATGAACACAGTGCTCCTGTGACCAGGTCACTTCCAAAATCCACCTCTGAACATACAAAGCTTTGGGGCAACATACCAGATCTGAACCATAGCATCTATATTTCTTCCATCTTAATTTCTATCTAAACTCCTAAATCTAACTTTCATCATTAAACTATCTCCCCCCCACCCTATCCATAGTCTGCCTGTTCTGATATTCACTAACCTGTTCTCCATACCAAATCTCCTCAATCACTCTGATTTAGCAGTGCAGAGCATCCTAATTTAAAGATTTTCCTTGCTGTCTTCTCTGATTCCAAATGCTAATGGTTTTATTAACTACTTTTCTATTTCACTTAATGTAGTAGTTTCTGCCCTTGAAGAGAAAGCCAACCCTTCTCTCAGCTTTGGTCTAAGTCTCCCTAGTCTGAAGCCATGAAGGCAGCTTATCCTCTCTGCCCTTTCTTCCTGATCACCAGGCAAACATTTCTGTCTGGACATTGTATGGTCACTCAAGCTGACCATGCTGGAATTCAAAGCAATTGTATTCTTACCAAATCAGTTCTTTCTTTCAAGATTATCAACCTTGCCAATAATACTAAATGCTACAGAATTTAAGCTAGAAATCTTGTGATTCATTGTAGAGAAAGTGAGGGGAATTGGCCTGATTCCAGTGTTTAGCAGGTTTGAAATGGGGTAGTGGAGTCATTGCTAGAGAGGGTGCCCCGAGCTAGGGAAGAGAGCAGAGCCCAGTCACGGCCAGGGAATTGCCAATCTCAGTCCAAGTGGGACTAACGGTAGGACACATGGAGGTGTCAGAAGCAGAAAGTGTTAGCATAGCGAACTAGTAATGTAAGAATGAAGACAATGGAAGCAAAAACCATGCAGATCAGCTCAAGGGCCCAAAATAATCTCCAAAACAAGGCCTGTTTTCATGAGTTACCTTGCCGTACCACCTATATCACCTGTCAATTGGAAGGCCAAATTGAAACGACCACAAACTGTACATATTGGCGGAGACTTTTTTTCGTATCTCATAAACACTGAAAATGGCCCATTTTTTCCTCAAAGCAATTAGCAGACTGAAACTCTAACTGTAACCATTCTAGTCTAAACTTTCATTTCATCATCCATCCATGTATATATTATAAATAATATGTGTTCATCAATATACATTTTAAATAATAGCTTCTTAAATTTCCATCCTATTTTTATGCAGTTTTATACACATAACTGTCATCAATACTTCTTTTATCACTTGCTCCCTCGGCCAAAAGCTGCTAGGGACAGAAATACCTTGCCTAAGCCTTATCATACCTGCCCATTTCCTCTTCCAAATCATGTCAGGAGTCACTCTTCACTTGTCCCAGGGGTCCTCTCAAGCCTCCAGGGGCACCCTCCTACTCATAACATATGCACTGAAGCACCTGCTCTTCTCTCCTCCTAGGGGTGCTCCATCTCCCTGTTTCTTCATTATTAGAGTTTTGAAGTTTTCCTGCGACAATTTCATCACCAAGCTCTCAAAGCCTTGGTATCGTTTAATCATGAGCCTATTTTGGATACTTCTTTTTTTCTTGGTAGTGGGGATCAAACTCAGGACCTTGTGCCTTCCAGGTAGGTGCTTATGTCACTGAGCTATCTCTTCAGCCTTACAAGCCTCTTTTCTTTATTTTCTTAAATGTTATTTCTCCATGTGTACATATTTCCTGAAATCAGCCTTATTTTCCCTCTGTCTTGTTTCTGCTGCTATCACAAGTGAAGTATAAACAGCAAAAAAATTATTTCTTGTGATTCTAGAGGCTAGAACGTCCAAAATAAAGACTTGCTAAATTTGGTTTTTGGACCATTGAACCTTCTCATTGTTTTCTTGCATGTTGTAATAGGCAAGGCAACTGTGAGGTCTCTCTATATGAGTACCAATCCCCTTTCATGAGCTAAGCCCCTCCCAAAGCCCTTCCCTCTCAGTAGCGTCATCTTGAGGAAGTTGGTTAGTATTCCAATAGAGGAGCGTGAGGGTAAACACTCAAAGCACAGCATTCTCCTTGGTGGTGGGGATTTTATCTCACTGTGCCTCTCACACCTTGTTTAATACTCTAGCATCTAAGAGGCTAGGGCTTTGGCAAATATGTGTGAGTTGTTTGGTTTTCTGGAAAGATATTTAATATCTAAAAGAGGGAGGGAAGGTTTCCAACACATGGTATAGCCCTTCTTTGCAAGGTGCAAAGGAGTCTCCGTGAAATTTCTTCTGTTATTAGGCTCTATATTCCTAATATGTTGTCTAAAGGAGTTGGCAAAATACTAACTCAGAGCACTGTACATATTTGAGGGCTTATATTTAATTCAGGATACTGCAGGTTTTCCCTATTTTGCTCCCTCAGACAATCATTGCTAAGTCCTTCTGCCATCACCGAAGCATACTGTGGAAAGCTTGACTGCTGAGGCCCCGAGGTCTTTGTTAGCACCTGACCTTAACCACAAAGCCCCATACATATTGATCCAGTCAGTAGCTGGAGGAGAAGGAGGAAGAGGAGAGGAAGAGGAAGAAGAACGAGAAGGAGGAAGGAGGAAGAGAAGGGAGAGAATCCTAGCACATTAGTAGGTAGTAATTTGTTGTATGAGCAAAACAAACCTGGGATTGACAGCTTTGGAAGTTTCCACTGTGCACATGAACAGTTGACGCAGGCAGAGCTGCTTGCAGAAAAAAAATCTTTATAGGTCACAAATTTTGGACAGATTGGTGGCCTAAACTGGACAATCTGCTTATCTAAGGCTGACTTACTGTTGGTGGTAATAAGTTTCTGGATCCTGACAGTGAGCAAATAATAAGACAATCTTAGATCATGGCTTAAAAATAATATTATTAAGTAGCATAATTCAATAAACTTTGGTTTATGGTAGCATATTTACAGTAATAAAAGGTAGTCTAACATTCAAAAAATTTTAATTATTATTAACCAGAGTTCTGATAAGTGACAATTGTGAGTTACCTTAACTACAAAACAGAAATCTCAAAATTTTTCTAAAGATCCACAATTCACATTCTATACTTGCACATGCTTGCAGTCCACTTTATTTCTGCTTTGTGGGACTCCATAAGGCCTTCAGTATGACTAAGACCAGTATGGAAAAGCTTTAAGAAATATTTCCCTTGACAAATTTCTGAGCATTTTGCAAATGCAGGAATTTCATTTTAATACCTTAGATTTATCCCAAAACATGGATACTTCTATGTAAATGAAACTAAAATGAATTGCCAAGACTTCATTCAATAACAAGGAAAACTGTTCTGAAATATATGAAGATACTTAGGGAGATATTTTGCAGCACACTGGTACTCATTGGATTGCCCACATCCTGATCAGGGACATAACTTCTGTTTCTGGCAAATTGTCAGATACATGAAATCTGAGAGAAGCCCAGGAAAGGAAAGAATGATGAAAGAGTTTTTTCAATAACTATTTAACATTTCCATTTCAACCCTGTGTCTGACTTTTTGTCATATGAGAGATAGATTAAAACTTGTTTGTGTTTCACTAATTCTTCATGTTTTACTTGACTTGAGGGATGCTGTAGAAAATAGGTAGTAACAATGTACAAAATAATAGAGATGCTTCCCTAAAGGTTAAGCTTCAATCTAATAAAGACATCATGAAGACAAATTAAAGACATGTCCAGTTTGTATTTTTAGTCTATATCTTTACAATAACCCCTCAGTAAATACTTTCTAATAAATAAATGAATGATTCATAGATGAGATGACTTCTAAAATTCTTTATAACCACAGATGCTCAGGAAGTGTGAGGTGATCTACTGATAAAATAAAATAATATCAGGGTCAATAATAGATATACATTAAAGATATCTCTCTCATTCACTCTCTGGGGAAAGATGAAAAAATGAATGAGTATCCTTAGCTCTTTTACTTCAACAGGACTGTTAAGTGGACTCAGACATGCCAAGCCATCCTGTATTAGCAGAGCTTTCACCTGACTACATCTGGAAGGAAGCCCCTTGTAGAAATTGGGCTTGAGAACAGCCAGGAGACCGATCTCCATGTGTGATTAGGTTGTAGCCACAGGACTCAGTGCCTGACATTGTGCCAGTTGCTTTCATATATTTAAATGTCAATTCCCACAAACCAAATTTTCTTTTAAAATGCCTGAAAAGCTACTAAAAGAATCATTTTTTAAGATCTCCTTTTATAAGTCACAGATGCTAAGAAAGATGCAAACTTCTAGGTGTGAACACAACTGAATAGAATCACAGCATACTCATTCATCATAAGGGATTTTTGCTTTTGCTTTGAAACTTAAATCTTTTTCAGAAGATCTTGCTAGTCTTATCTTGGAATGTTTTTACCATGTTGCTTCTTTGAAGATTAACCTGAAATGCAAATAGGACCTGGAATGGGTGCTCCATCTTATTCAGTGCTTAGAATGTCTCATCCTGTCTGACTTATTGCTACAGGTTTGTTATCCTTTCTCAACCAGTGTTTGAACTCCTCCCACTCTCACCCATTTATCACCCTGATAGTCCTGTCCAAAGACTATCAGGTGAAATACAATAATCCGTCAGAGCCAGATGGTGCCAGTGGCAAAAGCAAGCATTTCCCTTGCTGTGCCTGCAATAAATAAATAAATAAATAATAAAGTCGCAGTTGACAGTTTAATGAGTATACATTTACCACAGCAGGAAAATCCTCCCCAAATGTTTAAACAATTAAAATGTAAAAGAAGAAACACATAACATTGTGTTGTGGTAGGCAGAAACAAATTCCTCTTCATTACCTTTCAGAAAGCCACTCATCTTGTATCTTAGACTGATGGACTAAAGGAAATATATGAGAATAATCTTCAGGTCAATACTTAGAGACAGAAATCAGGGAGAACATGGGGGAAGGTCAGATGGATTCACTAGCTATAGGAGATTATTAGCTTTCTCTTATTACCTCTGAGCAAAGTTTCAATGCAGGCTATCATTCGATAAAAATTTATTGAGCACCTGATATGTGACAAACACTGTACTAATTTCCAGGACATGACGTCATTGACAGTTACACATTCCTTTCAGAGATTCCATATCTTTGGTGTGGTATGAACAGATTGTAATAAGGATGTAGGGATATAAGGGCTAGGAAGTCAATGAAAGAGAATAAAAGGAGACAGAGTTGTAAAGGTAGGGTTTTTTTTAAAAAAAAATGTATTTAGTACAGGGTCTACAAGTTCTCACTGCACAGATCAAACTCTTAGTGATTCTCCAGTTTTCAGCCTCCCAAATGCTGGGATTACAGGGGCATGCTACTATGCCCACTTTCAATTGCCTTTAGCATGCCCTGGGGGCAAGGTGGCAAGGCACACTCAAGGATTGAACCCTTGTCTTTTTAGTCCTCTGAGCAATCTGGCCCCCTCAAGAATATTGTTTACTACAGAGTAATTAGGAAAAAAAATCTCCATGATGAGATTTGACCAGATGAGATTTGAATAAATCCCTTAGGAGGTGCATGAATGAACCTTGATAATCTGTCATAAATAAAGCATTTCAGGTGAGGGAAAAGCAAATGCCAAGTCCCTGAGGGTACTGCAATAATCCAGTATGTTGGGGCTCACTTCTGGGCACGGGGTTGACTCAGTAAGATTTTGTTAGTGCAGGGAACAGACCTACTTCATATTAAGTTAATATTTCAACATTATTGCAAGAAAGTCCAGATGAACAGGTTCAAAGAATAGGCAGGAGGCTGGGGAGATAGCTCTGTAGAATAAGCCCTTGCTTGGAAAGTGCAAGGGCCTGAGTTCTATCCATGGTTCTGCCAAAAAAAAAGGAGGAAGAAAGAAAGAAAGAAAGAAAGAAAGAAAGAAAGAAAGAAAGAAAGAAAGAAAGAAAGAAAGAAAGAAAGAAAGAAAGAAAGACAAGGAAAGATTAGGCAGGAACCAGGAACCAAAGACATAGGACCAGGAAACACAGTCAAGGAGAGACCACTAACTGGTTGGGACATGTGCCCATGGTCCCTGAATGCCACCACCTTGAAGACCATTTGCATCACTCCTTGAAGATTGAACATAGCTAAGTCTAGGTCTTGTGATGCCCGTATTCCACCCCTTCAGAATGATAAGCCTCTAGTTCTAAGTTAAGGCAGACCCAGTATTCATTTCTCCTATATTAGCCACATCTGCAAGAAATGTTAATTTTACTTAAGATCCAGATTGTGGCAGCCAATGGATATTAGCTAAGACTACATAGCTAATAGCACAAAGGTTAAGTCAGTAGCATTAATATCCCATTCCTCAGTTAAGTAATTTTATGTTTATTGAACTTCAGGGATATATGCACTCACACGCATGCATACTCATATCCCCCCACTACAAATCCACAAACTAGTCCTTCAAGAAGCCCTAGAAAAAGATTAAAGCTGTTTTATTTACAAAACTCACCTACCAAACTCTCAAAGCTGTTTGAATATCCCATTTATATAAGAAGAGATATTATTATATTATGTCTATACTGAGAAATATCCTACAATTAAGAAAATAACACCTGAGGTCAATAAAATTATTTAAGCATACTCTAAGTTGATACACATAATCTACCATATCGTAGGGCAAAAACTGAAGTCTAAAATATTACTTCTATTTTTCTTGTACTTGCCATAGTTTTTGGTTTGCAGTAGATAACTAATACATTTATTCGAATGAGTAAATGATTTCTCTACAATTTTTGAGAATAATATTGTCTCCAGAAATTATTCTTGATGAAAATAGTACTACAAAATAAGAGCCAGAAGGAGAATAGGATAACTGTTAGTCTTCATTTTCAATTCTTCTCACTGGTGAACCACGTGAATGTCACCAAAGTTTAGAAAAATTAAAGTTATGTGTGCCCATTAGGGTTGGGGTCCTCTTTGATCACTTTCAAAGGAACAGCACTGATGCAGGCTGCACGTCCACTTTGGCCCTTTCTGAGTTCACTGATCTCAAGCACAGGACCTCCCAAATCTGAAGAGGTATACCTAAATCGGTGCTTCAAAATCTTCTCCCCCAACTTCATCAGAAGGACTCGGGACAGATGGTGGTGCTGACTACATAGAATTCTGGACCAGAAAACTCTGTTGTAGGCAAAACAGTTCCTTTTGATTGTTTAACATATTTGTGTTTTGAGAAATATTTCATTTGGCTCTAAAAATCTATGTGGCTATGACAAAGTTTTGAGAACGACTAGATAATCCCTAAGGTGCTTTTAGTTCTACTAATTAATGACAATAGTTACTGTCAGGTACAATCAAAGAGGAAATAGAAAAACAGTAGAATCATATGAGCAAACAGTGGAAAACCCAAGATGAAACTTAAACAGTCCCTGAGGAAGCAGGGAAGGGTGACGCATATAAAAGTATAAATGTTTTATATATATATATATATATATATATATATATATATATATATATATATATGTATGTATAAATGTTATATATATAAGTATAAATGTTATATGTAAGTATATAACATTTATACTTTATATTATTACTATATATACATATATATATATATTCTACTCTTCATATTATTTCTCATATATATATGTATATATATATGAGGGAATAAGAAAGAGAAACAGTATGAAGAGGGGAAAATTCTGGGGAGGTTACTATAGTGCATATAGTGTGGAGCAATGAGGAATGAGGAGACATTTGAAGTGATTTTTTATGAAAAAGGTGATACAACATTGGAATTGGGGGGAAGCAGAACAGATGGAGAAGGGCACTAATTTAATGCAAGGAAGTAGAAATACTTCATATGTAAGAAGACTACTTAGGAAACTCTGTTGGCCCTTAATAACCTCTGATCATATCCAAATACAGGACTGACCCATTAGCACTTAACTACAATCCAGAGGAAACTCTCTTCTTAATTCTGCAGAACTTGGCTTGAATGCCATTTAAATAGAGTAACTCAGATGTTTGGCTATTCTTCTAATTTTCCTGGAATTTTCAGTCTCATTATTCAAAATTGAAAATTTACAGTGGCTTGGCCCTGCAATGTCCCTATGTGTACATCAGTGAAGGAGTTCAGAGTCCTGGTGGAGAACTGGTTTTCCAGTCTTTTCTTGAGAAATCAGCCTAAGAGGGCAAGTTTGTGAAAACTGGAAGCAAAGTAGCAAATGTCAAGCTCAGTGAAGGCAATGAATTTTCTTCTAGAGATACCACCAAGTGATTTCACTCATTACTGGTCGCCCCCAGAGTTCCGCCACCTCCTAACAAGTCAGTGTCTCCACTTACTTGTGTAAGTAAGTGTCGCCTCGCTTATCCATCTTCTCAGCAGTTTGTACTACAGCTCTTG
Source organism: Ctenomys sociabilis (assembly GCA_004027165.1). Lineage (NCBI taxonomy): Eukaryota > Metazoa > Chordata > Mammalia > Rodentia > Ctenomyidae > Ctenomys > Ctenomys sociabilis. Next base: position 4,263 of record PVKA01016003.1, on the reverse strand, counting down.
CACATCTTCACTACCTCCCACATAATTACCAAAATAAAAAATGTACAATTGAAAAAAAATGACTCATATTTTCAGCTGAAGTTTGCTTGATTTCCTTTCCTTATGACCATTAATTCCCTAAACAGGAATATATATTCTTTTAACCTTTCCAAAATTTGATTTTGGACTGAAAACCAATCTATCAATGTTTCTAAAATGTGTCTTGTAAGCTACCATTTTGAAACTTATACTACCATTTCAAGAAGAAATAAATCTTTAAAAGTGGTGGTTTCCCATCCTGACCAAAATGCAAACAAATAGAATCTGTATATTATTTAGCTTGAGTTCAAAAAAACATAAATATCAAACAATCGTGAATATTTCTTTTCCCTTTTCGAGTGTCACAACTATTCCTATGACAAAAAAAACTTGTCATATGTATTCGCCACCAGAATTCCCAGGGGAAGCCAGATTCTTCTCAACTTCATTTTCTAGGAATTCATATCACTATGTTAAATTTTGGCAAATGATTGATTTTCCAGCCAATTCTTCTTTGACTCCCTCCAGGAAAATCTATTAGTTATTTACCATTTGTTTTTTTCAGTTTTTTTTTTTATATCAGAGACAACAACACCAGACAGAAGGATGCTGTATTAATAAAAGAGGACCAGAAAAAGCAACAATAATTGAGTATTTTTTTGCATGTCTTCTTCATAATTAAAAATTAAACAGCAAAAGAGAAGAGGAAATGCATGTGCAAGTCACACTATCAATGAAAAGTAAACTTCATGAGGATTCCTGTGACCCTAGTGTCCTCACAATAGCAATTTTATATGTGAGGAAAGGGTTCAGAAGGCACAATAGCAGGTATAATAATTGGGCGAGAAGACAAACCTGTATACTCTAAAGTGACCAGTTATATTTATCGAGATACTTGGTAGTTATTGTGTCAAGTATGCCTATGTTTCTGAACCATGATAAAGTATCTGTCCACAAAATGGTGACTATTATTTGCTGAAGCCACCAGTTGGTGCTGCTTGGATTAAATCCACATCTGTATGATCCTAGCTCTCTGTGAGATATCTATGATGTGCCCAATTATCAAGTATGCCAGAATGTACAGTTTCCATGACTGAACAGTGGGAATTGGGCAACTTTTGTCTTAGTCCTACCGAAATTTTGCCATCACGTACTACAGACTGGATACTGGTGTTTTTTCCATTTGCAAAGTCTCCACTCATTCTATTCCTTTTTAATGATGGCTGATAGCATGCAACACAGAGGTAGTAATAAAACATGACTCTTATCATAAAGTAGTTTCTGGTAGAGCAAAGAGACAGACATGCAAATGAATGCTTACAATAAGCTGTGTTGGATACTGTAGTATAGTTATGTACTCAAGATAGTGTCAGCACAAGAAAGACCATCATACCTTACTGAAAGATCAAGGATATTCATAATGAAGAAATTGAGACAGTTTGAAATGGTTTCTGTGGGTCCTCCTAAAACTGTTTTCAGTGGACAGTATATCTAAAGCTCTAGAGCCCAGTAGGTTTGGAGATCCCAGAGAATTGAGACCCACTAGTCCATATGAGTACTGTGGCCATGGATTAGATTAGTCATGGAATTGGTATAAAGTAAGTACTTGTGAAAATAAGGATAAAAGCTTGGGAAAACCAATTATCCAGAGACTGATGGAAAACAATAAGCCAAATTGGGATTAGCAGGGGAATATGCAACCAAAAATTTTGGAGTAGATTCACTGCATAAATGAATGTCATGGAGGCTAAGTAAATCTTTTTAGGAGGGGAAACATTATTTATGGTGTCAGATGTCTCTGAATATCATGAAAGCCAACTCAATAGGTTTTGCTAAGAATTTAGTGAGCCTTCCACTTGTCTTGCAGAACCCCATGAGAGATGTCAATCAATATTTCTTGAGATAGACATGGAATTGGACACTACATTCATAAAAAGTTTGACAACTAGCTGTGGAAATCAAGTACAAATAAATTCAAGTGATGATTAAGTAACACTGATGGATGAATTTATATGGGAAGGAAGCAGCCTCTGTATGCTAAAAAAAAAACTGAAGAGACGAGGTCACAGAGAGTACTTCGGAGGACTGCACAAACAAGACTTCATTCAAAGCACAGAGGCTGAATAAGACAGAGGAAGGGGGAAAAAGGACATTTAAGAAGTTGAAACAATTGAACAAAACCATACTTATTAGGTTTGACTAGCACAAAATGTTTAAGAAAAAGATGAACATTGTTATATAACATGTTATATTACAAGTTTGAAGCCTTAAAGATCACCTTGTAAAATACTTTTGACCTATGTAAAAAGAAATGATAACTCATAAGAGACTAAATGTGTTTAAATTCACAACCCTGATCAATAGCAGACCCAGTGCAAGAGAAAAAGCAAGAATAGGAAGCTGGTAAAGGATTCAGAAGAACCTTGCAAAACAGTCATGGATAAATAAATGAGAACTCTGTTAACAAAGTGAAATTATTGAAATTTTTGGGAAGGGAATAAATGTCAGAATAACCAGCAGAGAGTTATGCTGAGGTGAGGGAATGTTTTCACCTGGCGTTTCTCATCTGAACCACAAGACACAAAAGTTGAAAGACAGTTTTCTCTTCTTCCAAGGGCGGTGTGTAACTCTTACCCGTGAAGGTGCATCTAGGAGAATTATTTCACTTTAGACAATTATATGGATTAGAGCTTTAGAGAGTAAAGGCCTTAATTTAAAATAATGACTAAGAAAGGCTTACAGATTTTAGAAAGGACAGGAATGAAAAGACATTTCAAATGGAATTTACTAACTTATAGTATGCTTAAAAAAGAAGAAAAAAATCAGTTAATTCTATATTTAGAGCTACGAAACTGAGAATATGTTGATATCTAAGAGGTACTGTCAAAAGTAAGCAGTCAGAGGTTTAGTCCACAACGCAGGTGGTTTAACATGAAATTTTCTGAGATGATGACAAAGAATAAATTGAAAAGCTTTGTTTTTAATATTATGAAATTTGGGGTTATAGAAAAGTAGATTTTGCTACTGGTTTTCCTTTTGTTCTTTACAGATGTGTTTTTACAATATATCCAAATTGATCAAAGTGATAACTTTGGTTAAATATGTTTAACAAAATAAAATCCAGTGTGCACACAAACCACTTGGATTCCAGTGACACCAGATTGTTAAGCTGGGAAAACAACAGGGGCTTGAAGGAAAAGATGTGGTAAATCTTGGCAAATGATGTGATGTAGCCTCAGAGGAGACTAACTATGAAGACTAAATGGGCATTCCTCCTTTTAGCCAAGAATCAAGTTTTTTCCCACTAATGGAGGAAAACAACTAAATTTAGCTTTACATACGGTTAAGTATTTTAAGTATTCTAGCACCCAAACTTCTTGGATTATTTTCTAAAGCCTGTTTCTCTAGGACATAGTGTGTTTTCCAGGTGGTGTAAGAAGTCTGAGACACTCGTGATCATTAATGCTTCCAGGATAGACTTTTTACGGGAGGATCATGGTCCACTTCCAAACTGAACGATTTTATTTTGTAAAGGTGTCCTCCACTCTTTTCAGCTACATAAATCCTCTATTTCTTTTCTACTGGTTTCACCTAAGATTTGTACAAGATGAAGCTCAATATGGAAGAAGAATGTACTAGAAACTAAGCTTGTCCCTAGGTTTTCTCTACAGTTCTCCAGTTTGGAAACACAAATCTGGCTGAGTTATCAAAAAGCTAAGCACCTGCCTGGCAAGCCCAAGGACTTGAATTTGATCCTCAGTTTCACATGCCATGCTGGCCCCGGAACCCCCAGTGCACTGGGCTGGCCCTGAAACCGGGAATGGGGGTACATACCAGTAATTCCACTGCTGGGGCAACTGAGACAGGCAAATCACTATAACTCTGAACTGTGTAGTGAGACGGTGTATCCAATAAATAAAAATCAAATGATCTTGGGCCAGCGAGGTAGTCCAGCACTCTAAAGCCTCTGCTTAGGCAAGCTTAAGCAAATGCAAGAACCACAGTGCAATCCCTCCCACCACCACAGGACTTGCCAGCCCTGCCCTCAGGGCAGGCTGAGCTGGCCACCAAAATGATGATGATGATGATAATAATCTTTTTAAAAGGCTATCATTACTCCTGCTTTGGCAAACTCAGGGTGCAGGGTTCGATGATCCCTGGTCCCATATGTCGCGCTGGCCCACAGCCCCAGGGGTGTGCTGAGCCGGCGACCGAGTCAGGGCATGGTGGCTCAAGCCTGTAATC
>PVKA01016002.1:0-48842 GCA_004027165.1 Ctenomys sociabilis | reverse complement strand
AACCAAGTTTATTTTGCTTTTTAAGTAGTGTTCTTAAAGCACTACAGCTTGGTAAACAATGTAAATTAGTATAAGTCATCTCAAAAGCCAGTTTTGTTTTTTTTAATGAGTTGTTAAAAAGATGCAGCCTATTCTAACAGGATAAATATTTTTAACCATTTCACTTTGAGTTAATGAAGGCTCACAAATGAGCAACACTCCTCATTGAGGAAAACAAAAAGCTGTTGTCGACAAGCGACAGCACACACACACACAAAACAAAAAGAACTGTGTAAAAATAACTGTGTTCCCATACTTTTGAAGTCGCTTTACAATGGGATGATATGCACATGATCTTGCTGCAAACTTCCATACAGACTTGTAATAATACATGTAGTCTAGACATTCAGTCCAAGAGGTGCTAACTTCAGACAGTGCAGCTTTTGGGGAAGATGGCTATACTTGTCTGTATATGGGTCAAGATGGCTATAATTGAGTTTGTCACCTGATATAGAGTTTGGGGGCAGAACAAATTTTGTCAAACACTTTTGTTTGTGAGCTAAATTGTTGCAAGCAGAAACATTCATATACCAAAGCATGTAATTGTTTTATTAGCAATAATCATGCCTTGGATAAACCTCATTTGCTACAATACTGCCACTGCGCAAAGCTTGTAATTGTTTTATAATTGATATACCTAAATACTATGCAGCCTAGACAATATTACTCTGAAAATTAAAGGTTGGGCATTAATAACCTATAAAGTACATCTATACACAAGTCTATCCTACTTTAGTGGCACACTAGTAAAAGATAACAAATTTAGGTAAAGGTTTTTTTATGTCATTCAATATCTTGTAATTGGGGCTGGGGAGATGGCTCAGTGGAATAAGCACATTCCTAGCAACTGCAAGGGCCTGAGTTCAATCCCTGGTTCCACCAAAAAAGAAAAAAAAAAAAAATCTTGTAATTAAGTAAAGGCAACTGACTAAAAGTTATTTTACACTAAAATGAAAATTTAAATGTATTTCAGAAACAACAGCAAAACCTAATTGTTCTAATATAATATCATGATTGTCATGCTAAAATGCTATATTGCCCTTTATTTCAAATTTTCTCCATAAAACTTCACAATTGTTATGTGTTAACATTCTACAGAAACCTGACTTATAAGACAATGATGATTGATAATGACATAACAGTTCTCTGGTCATACTACATATTTCAAGGTACCTGATATACAGGTAAGATTATGTCAGTTAAATCTAACTGCTCCCTGTGTAATACTGGGGTGACTAATCTCCTGGGTGTTTAACAATTTAATTTGGAGACCAAAGCTAAGAAAGATAACTTGGGTATGAAGATAATATTTGGACTCTGGCCCTCCAAAATCAACAAGACCCAGGACAAGAACAGACCTCTCCACAAGCTTTTACAACTCCAGTGAGTCATTCAAACTCCTAATCAAGCATACTGTTAGGCCTCAGAAGATAGGAGTCAACTCATGTACAGTGTGCTAAAAACGAGGATCACTAAAGAAAGCAATGTCTCTTGTGCTTCCATAGGAAGCCACATGGACAAGCAAGATCATGATCCATCCTGGCAGTTGATACTGATGGAAGAGCTAAGTGGCTCTGTACATGGTCCCAAAAGTAACCTGTGAGAAGCCTTAACTGCTATATATGACATGTATGACATATGTACGACACACACACATTTATAAAGAGAGGTTAATTTTGACTAACATAGGTCTCAGTTTAGCTTGGTCTTAAACACCTAGCAAAATATATAAAGAAGGTGCCGGGGAGATAGTTTAGTAGAATAAGCATTTCCCTGGCAAGCACAAGGGCCTGAGTTCAATGCCCAGTTCTGAAAAAAAAAAAAAAAGTATAAAGAAAAACATAAAAATAATAGTAAAATGTAATAAATGTAAAAAAGGGGGGCTCCAATTACTATATTGTTCCCTGACAGCAGTCTCCAGCTACACCAGTAGCTGACAACTTCTATGGTTCATTGAAGCTAAAATGTCATAGTGCAGCTATAGAAACTCAGCAAGAATATTCAAATTCCTTAGCTAAAACTGTCCTTCAAAATTGCAGACTCTCCCTCGTCTTACAACTGAAACTGGAGGGACTTGTGCACTAATAGATAAAACTTATTTTTAGATAAATAATTCACATCAGGCAACAAAAACTTGAAATAGTAAAAGAATTTATAGATAGCCTACATGAACAGACACCTTGAGGACACAGCTGGTTATGATACCCATTCCTATCCCTTAAAAATAGTGTCTAGACATGGTTCCTTCCCCATTTTGTCTTTCCATTATGATTTTTATGTTTGGCCATACATTCTTAGTCTCTCACTAAAATTTTTTTCCTGCCTAGAAGCTGTGAAACTCCAAATGGCCATGAGATGGAGCCAGATGTGCCAAATTTCTTTTACTGGAGTCCACTAGATCAGCCTTCTGAAGAAAGTCCCTAAGTGCTAGACGTCAACATGATACCTATCATGATACCCCTTAGATTACCTCTCTGGAGAAAGTTTTGAATGCCATCTTTCCTAAATGTACCCCTTTCAGTAAGCAGTAGTTTGATTCAATATTTGTCCATTCTCTCTTAATGGCAGTTAAGGCTATTGCAGAAAATAATTTATTTAGTTAGCTTATGAGTGAAGCAGCTAACTAGAGGAAGAGCCTGAGACAGAGTTGGGTAATCAGCCATACTAACAGGAATTTAAATAAGAGTAGTGAACTAGGACTTTGGACCAAGAATGAACTCCCTGAGGCAACATGGAATACAGCCCCTTTCTCTCTTTTATTTTATTTTATTTTTTGTATTTTAGGACAGGGTGTACAGGGTCTCACTGTGTAGATTGGACTTGTAGTGATCCTCCTGTTTATAGCCTCCCAAGTGCTGGGATTACAGGCTTGCACCACCTCACTCAACTGCTGTCTCAGTGTGCCCTGGGGGTGGGGCTGACATGGCATACAAGGGATTGAACTCCTGGCCCCTGCGTCTGCCTAAGTAGGTACTTTAATCTGCCCAGCTATTTGGCTGGTGTCCTTTCTCTTAAAGAGAGGTAAGCTACCTCCTACTAAGTTCCTGAGTTATGAGGAAATTGTAATACAAAATAAGTTTCTTTCTAAGATCCCCACTTACTGCAAACACTGTGTGAAAGAATCTGAGTTCTGCAGCCTGATGACCTTTAAGTGACTTCAGATAGAGGGACCTTGGTGGCCACATACTCAGGACCCTTCTTGGAAATCTAGGAACAAGATGCTTCTCTTTGTTTCTAATAATTGCTTAAGGGCTGGTGAGATGCTCAGCAGTCTAAAGCGCCTGCTTAGGCAAGCTTAGGCAAGTGCAGGGCCCGTGGTTTGATTCTCAGCACCACATGCTGCACCAGCCTCCCCTCCCATGAGGGTGGGCTGAACCAGCCACAACAAAACAAAACAAAACAACAACAAAAAAGCTACCTGATGTTGTGAGATCATGAGTCAGCACATTTGATGCTATGGTTTGTGTCTAGTTGTCCCCTCAAAGCCTCATGCAGTCATGTGGTGGACTTCTAAAGTTTGTGACTAATTCATGATCCATAGGATCATGATCCACACTTACAGGTGTGCATGCTGCTGGGATTATGGGTGTGGGTACTACACATAGCCTGGGGCACATAGCCTGAATGAAACATAAAAGGAGACAAACTTGCTGTCTGTCACCATGCTGCCACTACTCCTCGCATTTGCTCTTGCTGTTTTCTGCCACCATGAACTGCTTCCCTCTGCCATGTGCCACTCTGCCTTGGAGCCAGTTGAGTACTGACTGAAACCTCCACTGATTGTGAGCTAAATAAACCTTTCCTTCCTTCATTTTGGGTGTTGGGCATTTTGTCCCAGCAGTGAGAAAACAGTAACAGACATTTGACATCTAATAGTTTGGGAATATATTTTTCCTATATCATCTTCATAATGATAGCAGGGAACTACAGATTTTTAGTCCAAAGAAATTTAAATTATGTCCCTATTTCTGACACTGAATAGTGTCAGAATAGTGTTGGACAAGTTATTTAGTATCTCTGGGTTCCAAAATTTATCTTATTTTATTTTTAGATTTTGTAACTTTTAATTAATTAATTATTTTTTCTTTTTCTTTGAGAAAGGGTCTTTTTATGCAGTTCAGGCTGGGCTTGAGCTCACTATATATCCCAACCTGGCCTCTATCCCTTGGTGAACCTCCTGCCTCAGTCTCTTGAGTGCTGAGATTATAGGAATGAAGCCAAATTGATCTTTTTAAAGGAAAAAAAACCCAAGAATCACAATGTACTGTGTCTCATATTGTGTATGAGAATATAACCTATGGAATGTATTTAAGATACACAGAATATTTGTACTTTGCAAATATAGTTAACATTCAACATTTGAAGCACCTATCTCATAACCTATATTATTAAATTACCCTTATTTTAAATAAAAGGTACAGTAAGAAAGGGAAATTCTAGCTCAACTCAATCTAGTTACTCTATTACAATAATTTACAATAATTTTCAAAATTATGATAGGTGATAAGAACAAGAAGTAGAATCATACAAAATTTGAAGCCAGATGTAACCATTCTTAAATGAGAATAGGACTGTCAGTCCCTTTATCTGTCATATTTTAGTAAAGGTTTTGTGAATGATTGAAAAAAAATACAGTTTTTGAATGCTGATATATTGAACTATTTCTCGTCCAGCTTTAAACACAGGGCAGAGTTTCACTTATTACCATTTCCTTGAGGAACTTTATACAGAGATTTCTGTATAACAACATTTGCTTTCATTAGCAAATTGCCACACTGGAAAAAAATGAAGAGGGAGGTAACCCACACAGAATATCAACAGGCAGTACAGTAAATATATCTTGTTTCTTTTACTAAATTTTTGGTAAGATTTCCATTACAATAGTTACAAATTCTTTTATTTCGCACTCCATCTCTGCATTCTAAACCATTCACCCTTGACCTCTTCAACACAAAACTGAGAAAGCTTTGGTTTGCATAAAATACTTAAAAAATAATCGAACTATTGTCCTTTTGTTATAAGGTACTACTATTAAATAAAAAGGCATACACAAAAGACTCATACATTTCTCTGAATTTCTTACTGTTTTCAAGATACATTTTGGAATAAAATATAGCATCCACATTAATTATCAGGAAATATTCATCACAAATCAACAGTGTGGAACCCACACAATTTAATATTAGCATATTAAATTAAGAAACTTTCAATTACTGCACCAGGGACCACCATAAGAACAAAAGATGGAGAAACCTTATGTCATCCCCTTGACTTCTCATCCATTAAACAGAATGGCATGCAGAAAGGATGGAAAAACAGATGAGGCCTTAATTTTGTTATGTCTTGTGTCTAGATGTTCCCCCTAATCCTTATGTAGTCCTACATAGGCCTAGTCAGAGATGACTGGATCTAGGATGTGGGATGCTGGGATTAGATGTGTGTGATCACTAAATTAATCCACTGATTGTTTTAGCATAGTTCTGGGTATGAAAAATAAGAAGGCCGTGTGTGGATAGCACCAACCAATAGGCAGGTAGCCTGCGTATATATAAAGGGACAGAAAGAAAGCAGCCCTGCTACTACTTTGCTACTTCATTGCTTTGCTGCCTTCTGTCCACCATGAGCTATTTCTCCTCTGTGATGAGATACACCTCTGTCATACCACCCTGCTCTGGAGCCAGTTATGAACTGGAGCCCATGCAAACTGTGAGCTACAACAAACCTTTCTTCCTTTAACTTGGGGTACTGGGTAGTTTGTTTCAGTAAAGAGAAAAGTAAGATAAGCAATAACCTATCTTTTTCACTCTTCATGATGGGATACCAAGAATTACCTAAGATATTTTCAGGAATGTTCAGCTGAGAGCTTTTATAGTAGAACCCCTGGAGTGATGCTTGGAAGTCTCTACTCATTGCCCTAAACCGGCACTTTGGATTCCAGGAATAGCAGGGCTTCATAGACAAACCATCTTATAATGAGAACATCCTCTTAAATGGGAGCAACTGGCTCATGACAAAAATTGAGTCATCCCCTCCCTCATCTCCCCAAGCAAAAGAAATCACCTCTCAGGAAGCACAATGAACTCTAAAAAGGAACCATCTTACAGAATCAGAATTCAGGTAATGATCAACCAGACCTTAAATCCTCCCTCACAATTCAATAAAGAGCTGTCCCTTTCTTTCTTAAGAGTTTAGCCTGATTTTTCTCTCCCTCTCTTGATTTTCTTCCTGTCTCCAAAGTTTGGTTTGCCGCATATGCTTGTGCTCCCTGGCGTGGTTCTCATTTTTATTGTCACATGGTCATATGATTGCACATCAGGTGTCCATTCTCATTTAAGTCTTTTTTGAAACAAAATTATGAATAGGAATAATACCATTGCCAATTAGTTCCTAAGAAAACCAGGAAAAAAGATTCTTGCAGATGTAACATACCTGTAACAAAGTCAAATACCTTTCTGTTGTAACATGCGTTCCAAAAAAAATGTCTGTTCCTAAAGGGTATAGGTACTTCTATGACTTTTTGGCTTGGGAAGAAAATGATCAGTGAAAATGGTGATGTTAAGTTTGTCTCTTTAGCAGCAACTCCACTTAGTATTCTAAAATTTCATAACTGTACAACAACAACTTTTCAAAATAAAATATAATACTTACTTGTCTCCCACAATTCCCAAGTTGATTGTGGGGTAACCATGTTCCTGAATTGTTGCTAGGAGGGTTGAACGATTGCTGTCTCGAATCTTTCCTGGTAAGAGGTCATCTTCGGGATTTAGTAGCTACAAAGCCAAAAAACCATCACTAATTATTTTCTTAGGTAATGTTGCCTATTTCTAATGGAAAGAAAAGATAGATGTGCTAATAGCACTTCTACCAAATAGTTTCTGGCATGTAGAATGTATATGCTCAGTGAATCTGTATAAATATTGGAAGTAAAAGATGAGAAAATATTTCTACATACATAATTTAAAAAAATATAGACATTTCAATTGTGATTGAACAGCACAATTTGATGATAATGCTCTGAAGATACTGGGCCTTTCTTGTAATGGTTACTGGTCCAATCAAATAAAACAATGATTTTTTTTCTTTCCAATATTATGTTCAAACTTAACTTTCATAAGCATATCTGTGCTAGAGACTGTGTTGACACTGTATGTCTCAAGTATGAAGGAATTATATCCCCCTAAGATTTGTGATCTCTTTTCTCAAGTGGAATCAACAATATTAAAGATATTAAAACTCTGAAAGAGATGTCTTTTCTTCTGAGATTAACTTAAATATAAACTACTTAGCTGCACATACCTAGTTTTCCATTACTCTGAGTTGAATTTACCATTAACGATTAACTGTCTACTATTAGTTTATTCATGAAGAAAATCAAAAGAAGCTTATTTTGTTAGGTTATTTTAATGAGATATTCAGAGTACATATAGTAGGAAGAGCTCTGGATTGAGAAGATTAAATTCAAATTGCTTAACATGTCTTAGTTTTCTCACTTATAAAATCAGTTATAATTAATACCTTCCAAGGTGGTTGGAACAATAAGATAAAGAACGCTTAGTTTAGCAATAAATATATAACAAATATGATTATTTTTCTTTATGACAATGATGTTTAAAGAACATCTGCTTTCTGGTTTCCCATTGTTACTTGTAAATACTAGTACATATAAATTAGTTTACACTGTAAATAATCACAGGTTTTGAAAATATTTAAGCAAGTGGGCCTTTAACACATAAACATAATTCTAAAATATAATTTTAACTTATATATTAAATTTAAGAAATATTTTGATTTCAGAAATATAAAGTTTAAAAATTACTCATTTATTTTCTTGTGGTACTCCTAGGGCCTAACAAATACAAATTGTTCTACCGCTAAGCTCAACCCCAATTCTAAAAGTACTTCTTTGAAGTGAGTAAATGTGAAATATTATTTTAAGTTGAAGACAAATCTGCACATTCTAGATGCCTAGGCTGTTCTCATGGTCAATACCCAGAGCTACATGTATCAGTTTTCCTAACAATAACTGCAAGCCCCTTTAATTTTCTCTTGCCTCATTAGTGATGGTATGACCAGACTTTTGGCTTTGTGTTGGAAAAGTAGGAGCTCTGGACCAGCCTCTTAACAATAGGCTGGAGAAAACTCTGGCCATCTTATTTGGTGTCACCTGGAAGTTTTCCCTAAAAATACCATACTAATATAACTGGGTGCTGTGTGATACTGCAATCCCACCCTTACTTACTGGCAGTACTTGGGAAACTGCTATTGCAAAGCTAATAGGAATTAGTTTTCTGATCTTAATTAACAAAATTATTCAAATTTTATAAAGGCCAAAGCTTACAGTTCTTTAACTTTGTTAATCAAACAAATTGGTTTAGAAAAACTTCGCAGTTATATATTTTTTCATAGCAGGGTAAAAAATACACATTAGGGTATTTTGTCATTCGTATTACTATTTTGCTGCAAACAATTCCTGAAATAACAGAAAATAAATTATTTGTAAAAATGACACTGAAATAACAGCTGTTTTAATGAGGGTGTAGGTTTACAAGTTAAGTATTTTTGAAGAAAAATAACAGAATTAAGTGGAAGATTACAGGGCTACATACTATAGAGTATGCAGAAGAGTTAGATAAACAGGGACATCAAAAGGGAAAAAAATCAGATTACAAATTCTGGTGGGGCATATTCCTATCCCTTTGGTTATATACTGAAAAAAAATAAAGTTTGGCTAATTGCCTTAGTTACTTGGTTACCAAGCATTATCCAGATGAAAAAGAAAGAGGAACACTCAGAGTTTTTAGACATAATTAAGGAGTCTTAAAATTTTGGTTTCTAAATATAGGGTTTCCAAATTGTCTTAGAAAAAAATTCATATACTATTTCTATTAGGATGATTCTGGACAAATTAGAATGATTTAATAATTTCAGTTTAATAGTTTCCAGTTTTGTGTTTTCTTCATAATTTTTCCACAATATAAGAAAATTATATTAGAACTACATTCTAGTTTTGCAAGTGTTAGGTTTATTTTTCATACAAAAATCCTAATTTGAATCTCTTAGATTGCCTTTATTGGTTTTATTAGTAAATAGTAAAACTGTGTTCATCTAAATTGAATGATTGTACAAATTACTCTTAAGAAATGTTTTTATGGTGGTATTAAGGGTTAATCCCAGCATGTGTTCATGTTAGGTAAGCATCATTGAGTTATAGGCTCTACTCCTATAAATATATTTTTTTGTGTTACTTATAACATTACTAGCTTGCCTCCTCAGACAACTTATCTTGATTTTTTCTCTCCCAAATTGAGAATATAAAACTATTAGGATGTCTTTCATATTTTAGCTATGGTTGAGCTTTCAGGTTGGCTACTATGTAATATAAAAATATTCTCCTTTCCACTTATAAAAAGGAAGGATACTAAAATACTTAACATATTTTCATGTCCAGATTTGGAAATCCAGAATCATGCCTGTGAGGTACCATTCAAAGTTTGACAACAATTTTGCTTTACTGTTTGTATGGAAGTGGTCAAATGTATAATCTCTAGTCTTTTTCTTTTTTTTTTCTTTTTGTATTTTTAGGGAAGGGTCTACAAGGTGTTCAGGGTCTCACTACTAGATCGGACTCATAGAGATCCCAACAGCTGGGATTATAGGTGCGCCACCACACCTAGTCTCAATTGCTGTATCAGTGTGCCCCGTGGGAGTGGGGTCAGCACAGAAGGCCTGGGGATTGAACCCTGGCCCTTCTTTCAATGTGCTAATCCACTGAGCTATTTGGCCAGCCCTGTAATCTCTAGTCTTAAACTACTGCAACTTAATCTTTGGTTAAGCTATATAATTAAAAAACTATCATACCTATGAAGACATAATACATGTACAGATTAAAAAACAATTATACAATACCTAATATACAATATCCTTTTTTGGTCCAAGAAAAAAGTAGTACAAATCTAGACTGACATCTTCAAAAGATAATGGTTTGATTTAGGCTGTAAGGTATCGAAAATTGGGGAACTGAAAATTATACTGAATGTACAACTTGCAAAACTATACTATGCTTTGTAAAACAGACAAATTATGCCAAGTTTTGACACGTTAGCTTAAACTCTGTAGGCCACATTTTCTAAGATATGAGCATAACCAATTAAATAGTATCACATGTTCCAAAGATTACTGATTGTTTCAGGGACTTGCCTGGATTAAAATTACCACCAAGCCCTATCCTTCAACACATCTCATCCTATGATAACTAGCATACATGATACTTTACACATAATTATCTGACCCTTTCAAAACACTACTGAAACATTCTCAAGGAGGCACTTTTTCTATAAATTTAAGTTGCACTTTAGAAAACTAATTAATCTCTGTGGGGATTTTTGTATGGGGGCTTTAACAAGTGTACAAAAATACTAACATGGCCTTGAGCTCATTTTGCAGCCCAGGCTGGTCTGGAAGGTGCAATGATTCTTCTGCCTCAGCCTCCCAAGTGCTGGGATACAGGTGTGTGCCACCATGCCCAGTTCTGCATATTGTTTTATTCACAGTAGTTATTCAGAGTAAAGACTCTTTCTTTTAAGAGAACTATCATTACAAATTTTATTTTATACAGCTAGTCTTTTTTAGAAATTTTGTATTAGCTTGTACTTGAAAACTATCACTGGGAGATAGCTCGGCAGTAATTGCCTGCCTGGCAAGGACAAAGACCCAGGTTTCATCCCCAGTATCACATGCATCGTGTCCTGCCCTGGAACCCTGGGTGTGCTTTGCCAGCCACTGAAACTGGGCCTGGTGACACATAGCTGTAATCCCAGCTGTATAGTAAGACCCTGTACCAATAAACAAAAAAATTAAACAAAACAAAACAAAAACTATCACCACTTTCTCTAAGTTCTTTTTAAAAAAATTTTTTTTTTTGCAGTACTGGGGACTGAACTCAGGACACTGCGCTTGCCAGGCAAGTGTTTATTCTACTGAGCTATCTTCCTGGCTCTTCTAATTCTTATATATGTATTTTTAAAAAAGGCTTTTATTTTTCAACTTCTTTAATTTAGTTTGTATTATTACATGTTTGCAGTGCACACACAAGGATGGAGTTTATCGTGGGAAGCTGCACATGAACACAACATATCTTACTTCTTGTTTTGGTCCTCTTTCCTCTCCACGCCTCCCTGCTCCTTCCAACTCTTACTTTTTCTTTCATTTGCAAAAGCTCTATTTCCATTTTGTTCTTCAATTCTCTTTTTAAGATTCCTTTCCCTTCTTCCCTCCTTCCATCTCTTGTTCACCTTCTCATTTGAAAAAGATTTCCCTGTTTCCTATTACCTTTTATTTATTTATTTTTATAATGTGAGGTTTTCACATAACAAAAACTATGTGATATCTAAACACTGCGTGATTGCTTTGACTTAACCATTATGGTCTTGAGGTGCATTCATTTACCTACCAATACCTCAAGTTTATCATTCTTTATGTAGAGCAGTACTTCTCAGAGTATAAGCTCCAATTTTTGGGCATATAGGCTATTTCCAAGATTTAACTATTATAAATTGTGCTGCTATAACCAGGAGCATGCATGTATCACTGTAATATGATGCCTTTAATTTTTTCAAGAAGGTACCTAAAGGACAAATAGTAGGGTCAAATAGATTCATTATATTATAGAAGTTGTAAAAACCATAGAGAGGTCCCTCTATACTTTGTTCCTCCCAATGGTGACATTACATATACCTATAGAATAGTACCCAAAGTAGGAAACTGGTATTTATGTTATACACATGTGTAAGTCTTTGCTACTTTTTCACTTGTGCAGATTTGTGTAACTGTACCTTTAATCAAGATTGAAACTATCGCCGGGCGTGGTGGCGCATGCCTGTAATCTCAGCACTGGGAGGCTGAGGCAGGAGGATTGTTGTGAGTTCGAGACCAGCCTGAGCTACAAAGTGAGCTTAAGGCCAGCCTGAACTGCATAGTGAGACCCTGTCTCAAAAAAAAAGACAAAAAAAAAAAAAAAAAAAAAAAGATTGAAACTATCCAATTGTTACAAAGTATCCTTCATGCTAAAGTTGTTGTCATGCTACCCTTTACCCCTGCTCCCTGCTAGCCCTGGGAACCAGTAATATGTTTTTATTTTTATAATTCTGTCACGTTTCATACATGGAATCCTATATGATGTAACCTCTTAAGATTGCCTTTTTTCACTCCGTGTGATACTCTTGAGATTCACCCAGACTGCTGCAGGTAGAAATACTGTGTGCTTTCTCATTGTTATTTATAGTTTGTGCCTATCATAAAATTGGTCATTTATATGTAATGTTAATTATTGATATATTAGGACTCATGCCTGCCATTTTATTATTTTTCATTTAGTTCTTTTTTTGTTTCTATTTTCTTTTTCTTGCCTTTGTGGGTTACTTGAATGTTTTGTAGAGTTCCATATTGATTTATCTATAGTACCTTTTGAGTTTATCTCTTACATATGTTTTGGCAGTCCTTTTATATATTACATTGCAGTACATACTTTATCAACTGGGTTATCAGATTATTCAGTATGTTTTTTCTATCCATTCACAATATTAACTGTATTATATAGATAAGATATAACCTAAAATTTTTTTATAAAATACGAAGCCCAAGGTGTAATACCTAGACTTAAGAATAAAGCAGGAGAATCCATTTTCAGTTGCCTTTAACAGTATATGGTGGTGAACGATATTTTTTTTGTGATTTTTTTGATTGGAGACAGGGTTTCATTATGTAGTTCAGGCGAGCCTCACATTTGCAGCACTCCTCCTGCCTCAGCCTCCTGAGTGCTAGGATTATAGGTGTGCACCACTAGGCCTGGACAGAAAAGGATTTGTGTTAGACCTGGTGCTAGTAGCTTGTCTCATTTTGGCATCCTGACACTCTGATCCTTTGCACTGCAAATGCAGTAATATTTCGAGTACATGATTACTTCTAGGGAGTACATTATGGAATAGTGATTGCTGTAATTATGAAGCTATAGTAACATTTGCTATCTACATATCACAGAGGGATGTAGTAAGGATAGATGAATGGTAACATTACATATACCTAACTGTAGGTAAAACGAATTAGGTACTCTTCAATCCCTATAATAGAAGCACCATACAAAAACATGTCATTATGGTTTGGTACAAGTGATAAAATATTCTTTTATCATCATCTTCAAGAATATTTACAATAAAAGAAATAAGAAATACAAGTAAGGGGGGTTGGGGAGATGGCTCAGTAGAATAAGCACTTGCCTGGTAAGCAGAGGGCCTTAGTTTAATCCCTGGTTCCACCAAAAAAAAAAAAAAAAAAAAAAAAAAAAAAAAAAAAAAAAAAAAAAAAAAAAAAAAAAAAAAAAAAAAAAAAAAAAAAAAAAAAAAAAAAAAAGAAAGAAAGAAAGAAATACAAGTACGAAATAATTGAAATAAATCAGTCTTGTGAGATACAATATCATATAAAATATTAATTTAATATAAAACTTAAACTCCATACCTGAGATTACTCATCATAAATAGTTAGGAGTTTCACTCAATGGTAGAGTGTTTGTTTAGCATGCATAAATGCCCTAAATTCAATCTTTAGCACTAACCCTCTGAATTTCACAATTACTTAAAGATAAAATAAAACACCTACTTTTTTGTTTTGAAATAAATGGAGTCTACCTATATATCCATAAATATAACATACAGATGGTAATTCATAAATATCTAGATGTGGAGTTGATAGATAACCAGATATAGACATGTAAATATAGATATAGTATATAGAATCATGGACGTATGTGTTAAAATATTTAAACTATAAATTAGTGCTGTTAATAATGCAGTAGAAGCTTATTCTGGGGGACCATTGTGCTTAAACATAGAAAAATATATTATGAATTGTGGTGGGCCCAAAGCGGGAAACAAGTACATACTAGTATGTTTATTGGTCAGTTCTTTCAGCACTAGAAGGAAAAGTTGAGAGTTGAAAGAAGGGTTAGAATGTTGAGGAAGAGTA
The DNA here is from genome assembly GCA_004027165.1 of Ctenomys sociabilis. Taxonomy (NCBI): domain Eukaryota; kingdom Metazoa; phylum Chordata; class Mammalia; order Rodentia; family Ctenomyidae; genus Ctenomys; species Ctenomys sociabilis. Next base: position 34,787 of record PVKA01016002.1, on the reverse strand, counting down.
GGAGCAAAAAAATCAGATCTCCTTGAAGCAGCAGAATGGGATGGCAATGGTGATGGACAGTTGAGCGGAAAGGAATCTAAACGTTTTCTATAGACTACACCATATACCCTTGGTTCTCCTTTCAACGACAGCAATGAGGTGACCTCTTTGGTGATTTTAAAGCTTTAATGCCCTCTGTAATGAGTATAAAGATGCATGTAAAGGGAACAGGGCCATATATACTCATAGAATGCTAATACAACGTTTTTTTTTTTCAGAGCCAGGGATTGAACTCAGGTCCTCGTGCTTGCCAGGTAAACTCTTTGAGACAGGGTCTCACTATGCAGTTCAGGCTGGCCCTATACACATTCTTGTAGTCCCTAGTATGGTCTTGGACTTGCACTGATCCTCCTGCCTCAACCTTGTTTTTCTTAATACAGGGTCTCACTATGCAGTTCAGACTTGTAGCGATCCTCCTGTCTCAGCCTCTCAAGCTCTGGGATTACAGGTGTGCACTACCACACCCAATTTTGGGGCTGGCATTGTGCACCCAGGTTTCTGGGGCAACACACCATGTGGTACTGGAGATCAAACTCAGGACCTAACACCTGACAGGCAGGCACTTAGACCACTGAGCTCTCTCCCCAGCTCTAATACAAGTATTTATAAGAAGAAAAAGTTATAAGAATGTTTTCACATCATGTTAACTTTTTTTTTTTTTTTTGAGACAGTGTCTCACAATGCAGTTCAGACACGTTGCCAGGCTGGCCTTGAATTTGCAGTGATTCTCTTGCCTTTGCCTCCTGAATGCTGGAATTGGAGTTGTGTGCCATCATGCCCACATAATGTTAATTTTTTAAAGGAAAAACTATATATTATGATGACATGTATATAATAATAATATAAACTTATGCCCACGGGCAAAAATGGAAAGAAATCAAGTGTTAACATGTTTCAGTTATAGTATGGTGATTTTATGCATAATTTTCTCTGTTTTTAAAATATTTGATGATAGGGTTGGCCAGATAGCTCAGCAGACTACAGCGCCACTGGGGTTTGATCCCTGGCCTGTCTTGCTGGCCCTGCCCCCAGGGTGTGCTGAAATGGTGAATGAGACTGGGTGTGGTGGCATGTACCTGTAGTCCCAGCACTTGGGAGGCTGAAAACAGGAGGCTCACTATGAGTCCAATCTGTGTAGTGAGACCCTGTAGACCCTGAACTACATACATACAAAAAATAAAATAAAATATATGAAAATAACAAAGAATATTCATAAAGATATACAGGCCAGGCTTTGTGGTGCTGGTCTATAATTCTAGAATTCTGGGAGGCTGTGGCTAGAGGGTTGTAAGTCGGAGCCTAACCTAGGAAGCTTAGTAACTTAGACCCTGTCTCAAAAAATGGGCAATGGAAATTCAGTGCAAAGTCCCTAGGTTCAGTCATCAGTATCATATAACAAACACAACTCTTCCCAATGATGTACACATGAAGTCAGTACAAGAAATACAGAGTGGCTGATTGAAACAAAGCTTATGTAGACATTTAAAACAGGAAAAGAAAAACTGGTGAGTATATTAATGAACCTCAAGTAATAAGAAATATTTACAACTGGTTTGAAGACACATAATATTTTCAAGTGACTGGCTTGTAATGAGAAGAGATATGAATAGACATGAAAGTCTGATTAAATGGCATAGGATGATAATGACTATGGATATCAACTATTTTGTTGAATTAATGAATGAAGACAAGAACTAAAAGTAGGTCATGAAAGATTAAAAAACAATAACAATACTGTTGGCAAGAGTATGGGAAAAATAGGTACTTCGCAGTAATTAAGGCAAGGTTAATCAGTATATTTTTGGAAGCAATTGTGCAAAATATAATTCAAAGCCTTAACATAGAGAATATCATTAACCTAGCAATGCTATGAATTTGATAAAAACATGGAAATAAATCGAATGTTCATCATGGCATTTTGTTTCACTGGTGAACAATGGCACAAACAAACTGTCAAGTTGATTATGTGAAATACAACCAACAGAATTGTTATGCAGCTATCGAAGATGGCTTACAGATATGTATTACTGACACTGAAAAATATTTGTGATGTGGTATTTTAGTGAAAAATATAGATCATTAAATAATATTTACAGGACTGCCACTCTAGCAATATGTATGTATTTATATGGGCATAGAAATAAGACTAGGGCCGGGCGTGGTGGCGCATGCTTGTAATCCCAGCACTCGGGAGGCTGAGGCAGGAGGATTGTTGTGAGTTCGAGACCAGCCTGAGCTACAAAGTGAGCTTAAAGCCAGCCTGAACTGCATAGCGAGACCCTGTCTCAAAAAGACAAAAAAATAAATAAATAAAAAAATAAAAAAAAAAAATTAAAAAAAAAAAAAAAAAAAAAAAAAAAAAAAAAAAAAAAAAAAAAAAAAAAAAAAAAAAAAAAAAAAATAAAAAAAAAAAAAAAAAAAAAGAAATAAGACTAGGGACTCACAGCAAAACTTTAGGTGGTTTCTTTCTTATTTGTACATTTTACTAGAGTGTGTTTCATGAGGCCAGAGATGGTTGTCTTTTTATTTGCTACTATATTCCTAGAAAAGCAAATAATATTTGGTACATAGTATACATTGAATATATAGTAAATAAATTTATGAAAGCTTATGTTTTCTAGTTTCCTATAACCAGACTGTTAACTACAATGTAATTTCTTTATATTAAGATAGATTAATATATACTGAAAGAATTGAAAGCAAGATTTTAAGGAGATATTTGTAGTTTTTAGTATTATTCACAAATGACAAAAGTTAGAAGCTGCTCAAACTTTATCAACAGAATAAACAAGATATGATATATACTACAGTGGATTATTTATCACTAAAAATGAAAATTTGACACATTCTGAAATATAGAATAACCTGTAAGGCATTCTGCTTAGTAAAAAATACCAATTACAAAAAGACAAATATTATATAATCCCACCTATATGAGATATCTAGAGACAGAAGGCAGAACGGCAGTTTCCAGAGGCTGGTGTGAGAAAGTGTTGGAAAATTGCAAATGCGTACAGAGTTTCTGTTTCTGGTAAGTGGTTGTACAAGAATGTGACTGATTAATTTATGTTTAAAAATGATTAAGATTGTGAATTTTACTGTTGTATATATATTTTAATTTAAAAAGATCACTAAAATAATAAAAATAAGTTTTAAGAGTAATAATATTGTTACAAAGTGGGGCAATGCAGGAAAGAGGGAAGCATAGTGAATGAGATTAGAGAATGGGGGAATATTAGGTATCCAAAGGAAGCTATTAAAAGGAAGTAGAAAATGGAGGCTTGAATTTATAAGAGAGGTCAGAATAGGGACTAGAAATATAAAAAAATATTTGTATGGAGAAAAACTAAAGAATTCAGGGTACAGAGGACCCAACAGACAACAGTATCCTGGGGAACACTCCAGTTAGGTCACAGTAGAAGAATAAACAACAACAGAAAGAAAAACAGTAGGCATCAAGGGAGAATAGAGCTACAAAAAGAGACAGTTTCAAAGTGGTGGGTAAGGAATTTAACTTACATTGAAAAATACAAATAATAAGGACAACTATCAGAGGGGACTTTGCAGGTTAGGAAGTTATTAGTATACAAATAGAAGCAGTTCTATTCTACAGTAACGAGGTACTAATCATATTTTTGTTTTAAGAAAAAGTGGACAATGAGGAAGGAAAGGTAGTAAGTAAGTACACACTTCTCTTTTGACTAATCTATTAGTGACTAGAAAGGGAATAATGTAACTCAAGTATGAACAAGATGTTTAGATAAAGATTTTTTTTTTATGATAATAGTAATCTTTGTGTATTCTGACATAGAAGTAGAAGAAACTCCTACAAAGATGTCAAGAATAAATAAAATGATTTAGAAATAAAAAGTTCAAGGAAGGTAAATAAAATGGGTTCATGAAGTATTTTTTCCTTTTGGGTTGGAACAATTAAAGATATCTGAATTTTGAGGCAGAGGGTAGGGATGATGAGGCAGTCCTTATCTTGTTCATTGTGAACAAATTTTTATTATTATTTTTTTCCTCTGTATTTTAGGGCAGGGTGTACAGGGTGTTCAGGGTCTCACTACTAGTTCAGACTCAGAGTGATCCACCTGTTTACAGCCTCCCAAGAGCTGGGATTATAGGCACATGCCACCACACCCAGTCTTAATTGGTAGGCCTGGGGATGGAACCCCTGGCCCCTGTGCCTACTTGCAGGTGCTTTAATCTGCTGAGCTATTTGGAGTTTAAAATTTTTTTTAAAACTTTAAAAAAAGTTAGGGTGGTAAGGAAACCATCTTACAGGAAATCAGGCCTGATCCTGATGTTTATAGAAGGTATGGCACACATGACTCAGGCCCACTGGAGGACTGTGTTAGGGAATTGCTAAGATAGTTACAAGAGATTCACTGAACAACTTTAATTTTCAGGTTGAGATTTAAGTGGTAGAAATTTAGAGTTGGATAGGCACGTGTAATTCTATGAATTTCTCTAGTAATGCTTTTCTGCTTAGGAACAAAATGGAGAAAGTGGAGGATGGAATAATTTAGTTCGGGCATTAGCGTATAAGCAAAAGAACAGATTAAAGGACTTAAAGTAAGTACTAAGGAGGGAAACTTTAACATAGTGAGCCAGGGCCTTCAATCCAGGCAAAAAGACTAGTTAGAAGAATAGTAGTAGTAATGGACTACCTAATTGGCTAGGTTTCAGAGACTGCCATTGAAAAGTTGGAGAAAATAAATTTAAGTGGGAAGCATTGTGACATAGTGTAAAAAAGTCATTTTTACACTAGCCAAAAGATGTAGGTGGGGAATCAGTCCATATTGCTCATATAAGATATTTGATGTTGGGCAAATAGTTTTTGAGTGTCAATTTCCTTTTTCTTTGCTTTGGTTTAATCATAAGGTCTTTCAACTTCTTTCTTTTTCTTATTAGTGGGAGCAAGGCAATGACCCAGTTTTTGTAACAGTGATTGCTTTTAGAAGATCTCAAAGATGATAACATACAAATATCTTACACTTTACATATCTAAAATTCAAACTTCTGGGCTGGGGCTGTAGCTCAGCAGTAGAGCACATGCTGGTATGAATGAAACCCTGGGTTCACTCTCCAGATACCACAAAAACAAAACAAACTTGTTTCTATGGGCCTCTGTTACTGAAAGTGGCCAGGAAAATGATAAAAGATGGATCAGAATAAGCAAAAACATCATGGAGATTTATGAATCTAATTCTGCATATATGTGTGTATTTTGGGGGATAGGAGGATGAGAGGGAGAGGGAGAGAACTAGAGATTGCTTCATTAGTATTTCTTTTTTTTTTTTTTTTTTTTGTCTTTTTGAGACAGGGTCTCACCATGCAGTTCAGGCTGGCCTTAAGTTCACTTTGTAGCTCAGGCTGGTCTCGGACTCACAACAATCCTCCTGCCTCAGCCTCCCAAGTGCTGGGATTACAGGCCTGTGCCACCACGCCCGGCTCTTCATTAGTATTTCTAGTGCAGTTTCTAACAGGTTTTTATTTTTTATTTTATTTTATTTTTTTTCTAACAGGTTTTTAAACTTAATATGTTTGAAATAGAATCCCAGATTTCTTTTCTTTTCTTTTTTTTTAAGACACGGTCTTGCTATGCAGCTCAGGCTGGCCTTGAACTCACTCTGTAGCCCAGGTTGGCCTCAAACTCACAGTGATCCTCCTGCCTCAGCCACCCAAATGCTGGGATTACATGAATTGCACCATCATGCCTGACTAGAATCCCTGGTTTCTATTGCCTAATCTTTCTGGTAAGCAGCATCCTTAGATTGGCTCAGGGAAAAATTCTGAGTTCCTTTTGACTGCTATATTTTCTTATATCCTACTTTTAATACCCAGAAAGTCCTGTTAGCTTTGCCATTAAAAGATATCCTGAATCTATTACTTCTCATCATCTCTACTATTACTTTCTTGTCCAAATCTTTTACTATATCACTGAATAGCTTTCTACTAGTGTCCTAACTTTTCCTGTTGTTCCTACTACACACCATGCCATATGAAAGCCTGAGTTTTCTTAAAATCTAAGAAATACTATGTTCTACATTGTTTTACCTCAAAAGTGACTTTTAGGATAAAATGATCTAGCTTCTTTTACCTATCCTAATTCAGCACATTTAATTTTGCTTCTTGCTGTACTGACCTGTTCATGCACCATGATAAGCAGGGATTTACTTTTTTTTTTATGATTAAGGAATCAAATTTATTGAATTTTATTGTTGAAAGTAGGGATTTACTTTTGCTGCTCTCCCTGTGAACACAGGTCCTCCATATGGCATATACTTGCAATGCCTTAAAATTCCATCTCTTTCTTGTTTACCCTCTCTATAACAGAACACTTCATCAGTCAGGTCTAGAAAGGAAAATAAAACCTCTTCTACATATTTCAACCAGAGGGAGGTGGGGAAAGACAGCTTTTAATGTAGGGAATTCATTACAAATGTGCTGTAAAAGTTGGCAGAGCAAAAGGAGAAAATTGTATTTCCAAGGGTGTGACTGTGTGAAGACACTATCTGCAAGGCTGGCAGTGGGTGGAGCAGGAGGACAGAGCTGAGGGCATTGTACTTCTGCTGATGCTTCTATGAATTCATGGAGGTGGCAGAGCCTAAGTAGACCATAGGCACACAGCCTAGTACATTTAATGTTTACATTTCCAGACTGATGGTTATAGGGGATAGCATGTAAGAGGTGAAGTGGGGTAAGTTTCAACAGATAATATCTGGTACATACCTCTTCTACTGACATTCTTTATCTCTGTCTTTATTTTTCTTCACACCATTTATCACTATTTATTTATTGATGAGATAGAAAATAAACTGTGTATGAATAGGCAATTAGTCTATCTTGCTTGCTGCTTGTCTGCAACATCAGAATACTGCCTGGCATGAGCAGCAAGCATACTGAGTGGAGGAGGGTGGTACAATCTAGGGGAGCGGAATATTTTTATTACTGACATTGTTTAGGAATGCCAGTGCATAGTGATAGTAAAAAGCACACCAACTTTTAGTCAGTTTTATTATTATTTTAAAAAGCTTATCACAGAGAATGTATTACCTAGTTCAACTTCTAGCTCTGTTACCTTAAGAGATTTGATAAAGTATCATTACTTTTCTCAGCAACTTCCTCCCTCCCTCCCTCCTTTTCTTTTCTTCTCCCCAACCCTCCTTCTTTGAGCTATATTAATATGTCTTAAAATTTATTTATTTATTTTAAATTTTTTTTTTTTAGTACAGGGTCTCTAGGGTCTCACTACACAGATCAGACTTGTGATCCTTCCTGTTTTTCAGCCTCCCAAGTGCTGGGATTATAGGCGTGCACCACCATGCCCAGTCTCATCTCAGCACTGCACAGGGCAGGACTGGCACGTAACATATTCTATTTTAAGATAAGTCTTGCTGAGTTATCCACACTGAGTTTGAACTTCGGGCCCTCCTGCCTCAGCTTCAGAATGTACTGGGATTCTCGGCGTGAACCACCATGCTCGGCTATACAATACTGCTTATGTTAAAAATGATGTCCAGCATATAGTTTAGGTGATACTATAAATGAACTATAAATACCTAGTGGGAAGTCACAGCTTTGGGTGTTCATATGTATGATGATACATGTACGTAGACATTTACATTGTAGAGGACATAGAAGCTACCTAAGATTGCTGTAAGAAATACTGATTTTTCTACAGGACATGAGGCTTGTGAGTCAGAAGCCACACTCTCCTACTATGAATCTTGTCCCCTTTACCTACTATCACTTGGAGAATAAATAGAACAGCTAGGGATGGCTATGGGAACTGCTAAGAACACTAGCCATTCTGAAGAACAGCTGATATTGCCCTGCGGATCTGAGTTTCTTATTTGATACTTTTCCAAGTAAATGGGTTCAAAGTATGATCTATTCAACATCTTATTGGTCTGATTCTTTGACCCATTCCTTCCTTCCTTCTTTCCTTCCTTCCCTCCTTTCTTTTTTCCTCTTTCTTTTATGGTGCTAGAGTTTCAATGCAGTGCCTTGAATATGTTCTGTAAGTACCTCTGTTCTGCAGTTTTAGCCCTCAAATCTGAATGCTTAGTTAAGGGAACACTTTAGTGGGCATTATAACATATAACAGATGCTTGGCATGCATTTACTGAACAAGTTTATGAGGCTGGCAACTTATGCCCATAATCATTTAATGGTCTCTAAATTTTAAGATTATATATATATTGTATATATATCTTGTTGAAATCAACAAATGTCTAAATTAGTTACTTTGCATTACAGTTGATAAATCTATTCCCCTAACTGTGAAATAAATTATCATTTTTGGGTTGCTTAAGGCAATTGTATTATTTACCATATCATGTTTGTTTTAAGAGGTAGACACATGTGAAACTACACATACCAAGGGAAACCAGCACATACGTGGACCTCATACTATGATTGGCTGAAGTATAGTCTTGCCACATTAAGAGATAAATGCTATTTCTTTTTGTCTCTGGAAGTAAATGGAAACAATTATTTCTGTGGGGAGGGGCTACGGTTCTCTATGTATCTGAGAACTTCAAGCCATCGGAGAGATACTATGCTTTATTCTCTCTTTTATCAGCAATTTCAAGTATAATGTCTGGCACAGAGGTACCCAAGAAATATTTGTTGAACTAAACTATATTATATAATCATTGCAAAAGCTAATTTTGAATAGAGTGAGGGTATGAATGTCGAGCAATATGGAACCAGAGATTGTAGAATTTAGAAGCAAATCTTTCTGAGGTCAAATATAATGCCAGTTGGTCTTAGGTATATTAAAACCATTGCTACATATATCTAAATGAAAAGAATGTCTGTTTTGGGTAAATCCATTGTTTTAGAGAATGACTTAGTGTACCTACAATGGGAAATAAATAAATTCAGAATATTAATTCCCTTGAAAGCCATGCTAAATACAATGGGCCAAAGAAAGGGATCACACAGAATCACTCAAAATGTCTTTGAGGATAATGAGTTCTATGGAAATAAGGAACTAAGACCAAAAGTCTTCTTAGACTCTGACATAAACATCATCTCTATTAACATTCTATCACCTTTATGATCAGTAAACAGCTTTACTGGCATGTAAAAGGTGGCATTGAAAAATGCTACTAATATATTTGGGGGGTCAACCAACAATTTTATTCCAGCATGACAGGAAACACAGCCCAAATCAAGTTTCTGATTAATATTTATGAATTTGGTTATTCTATATAGCTTTTCTAAGCTCCATGAACTTAGTTGCACAAAACATTTAAGCAAATCAGAATAGTTTAATTAGTTTTACAGAAATTTTTTCTGATGCTAAATATAATACTAGTTGGTCTTAGGGATACTAAAATCATCACTGTATAGATCAAATTAAAGAGAATGCTTGTTTTAGGTCAATCAATAATTCAGGAATGACCAGTACAACTATAGGGGGCCAGAAGCTAAATGTTTATTTAGTGCTCCATCAGCAAAATAAGGTTCTATTTTTTTCTTTTGTCTTAACCATAAGAATCGGAGAGGGACATTTGAAAATTTTCATTTCTAAAAACTCAAGAAATTAAAAATACTAATGAAGAGGTATTATCAGTACAAAGTTAGAGACTAGGAAAAAAAAAAACAGCTCTGTTAAACATAGTTCTTTAATAATATAGTCTGAAAGAATTACTTTTTAAAATTTCAGTAGTTGTGAATTCTGTTCTAAGGCTTTAAATTTCTTTCTTTCTCTCTCTCTCTCAGCAGAACCAGGGATTGAACTCAGGCCCTTGTGCTTGTCAAGGAAGCACTTATTCTACTGAGGTATTTCCCCAGCCCAGCTATCTCCCTGGTTTTAAATTTTCAGCAGCAGATTTGCTTTTCATTATTATCAGTAGGATCTCAGAGTCCTTTACTGAAGTTTTTAGCAACATAGGCAAAATAGTATGCAGAGATTTTTTTTTCTTTTTTCTTTTTTAAATTTTATTGAAGAACAAATAGCAATGAGACAGTTTCAAGACAAATTAACAGGATAGATTTGATAAATTAATACATTGCAAACTGTTTCTGTAATGTTTTGGTATCGTACAAGGTGCATACATGATCTTATACTTACAGACATTATTATAGCAGATGTCTCTTATCAGTAAATTAAGAGAGTGTAGCGGTTTACTTACTTTTTTATACCTGAATTATATCACAAATTCAATAATAAATACTTTCTACCTTGTTATTTTCTTAGTGGTTGTCCATAGAAGCTGACATAATATCTTGTCCAACCACTGTTAGTGCAAATCTTGCTTCTCACAGAATTATGCAGAAGCACGGCATATTTACCCTAACCAGAGATTTTTCAAGAGTTCTCAGAAAAAGATGGACTGAACTCCCCTTTGTAAACTATTTTCTAAACCAGTTTTGAATGGTATTCTTTAGAAATGTTATTAGGAGACAGAGAGAGAGAGAGAGAGAGAGAGAGAGAGAGATTGAGATTAGAAGATTACCAAGCCCCTCTTGGTAGTTAAAGAACACATGGAATTTTAAACAAGAATAAGGCAGAGTTACTCTGACTCAGTGGTTTATTTCCCACACAGGAGTGGCCCAACATTTCAGCAACAGGATATGAACAAGTCATAGCCCCAACAGATTAAGTACTGAGTTTGCACAGTATGATACCTATAGCTTGCTGCTAATGTCCTTTACTTATGTGTACTGAACATGTGGCAAGGTCATTGCTTATAACATTTCATTTTAATAAATGGAAGGGAATATTTCTTATGTAAAATCTAGTTGTTTCCTTCTTCTTGTCTTTTGTATTTGAAGTATATCCCAAGGCCAACTTATTTTCTTTATTATAGGATGTAATCCCATTGGTAAGGTCCAGAATCTATAATTATCTATTTACAATACAGAACACACATTAGAATTGCCTTTATCTTGAAAAGCCCTCCCTTCTATCATCATCATCATCATCATCATCATCATCATCAACATTATTATTATTATTATTATTTACCTCATTCCCTGTTGACATGACTGCAACAACTGGAAACTTATTAACTTCAACCTCTGTGACTCCTACAGTTGCCAGGAGACCAATTTCTGAGGGGCCCATGTGGGTTCCTTTGGCCAAAACGCATTCCCCTCTTTTAATGTCATGGCCGATGGGTCTGAAAGTTAAAGTAGAATCATAAGAATAGCATTTTCTTAACTCAGAGGGAAACTCAAGTGTCAGAGAAGGAAAAGACTCAAGGAAAGAAAAAAGGCCACAGGTGAAGCAGGAGGAAAATATAGATGTCTAAAACACTTTTTAAAATTTAAAAGTTCATACAACAGAAGACAAAAATGGTACTTTTTTTTCATTTTATGTATTTAGTACAGGGTCTCATTATGCAGCTCTAACTCACAGTGATCCTCTTGGTTCTGCCTTTCCTATGTTGGGATTACAGCACTGTGTGACCATGTCTGGACTCTGTCCCAGGCTCAGTGTGCCCTAGGGGTGGGACCAACATGGCATAGGGGACCAGGGATCAAAAAAAATTCTATTTATGTTACTGATAAATAAATTGCTTCATCTTTAAAAAATATTTTACAAATCAGTTTTGCACTACATGCATTTAAAAATTTCTCTAATACAAAGATTTGTACAGAAGTACCAAGTATCATTAATTAGAAATCTACAGATGGTTAGCTTTGTGAGGAGAATATGTCAGTATGTTTACATATGAAGAGGTAATTTCTATTTAGACTATTTAGGTTGGCCCTGATCTGAAGCCATAGCGGTATATTCACCTTGCCCTTCAGGAATGGGAAAAGCATAGCTTTGTTACATTGGGATGTTGGACAAATTAGAAATAGTGGAATCTGGATAAACATTCCATTGTAAGAAAAGCAATTTAAAGCATATATACTATTTATGGTAGGATACAGCTTCATTTGGGGCAGCAGATTATTCCACTATTAAGACTAGTCAGTAAAAGATGTACCATTAATTGTGTAAACATTTGAATCTTGGACTATGTGTTAATACCAATTTCCAGATAACTTAGGGGAGGGGTTGGATAATCTGGATTATCTATAGGTAGATTTACCCATGATTAATTAGTTTATAGCTTTGTCTTCTTCATATGTTAATCATTTTTTTTTTCACCTTTTCATCTTCAAAAAGTAGGCTGGGCAGACTTGGGATATGGAATTCAGAAACTTTATATTTTGCTTTTTACTAGACTCAAAGGCACATGGCTATTTAACATTGCTGTGAATTTTTAGCAGTCATGCTCTTCTAACTTTATGATGAAATACCAACAAAACCTAGCTATCCATTCCATATGTTAGGAACTTACCTAATATCTTGGCCTGGCCGAGCCTGCACCAGAATTCGCACTTCAAGTTCTTCAGTGCCCTACAATCAGAGTAGGGTATGTAATTTCAAACAGAAAAATTTAACAATCTCTGATCAGTAGAACTTAGTTTCTCTGATATTGTTATCATTGCTAGGCTCAGAATGTGTGCAAATACAGAGACAGAAAACCATTTTTGATAGCTTGTAGAGAGCTATGATTTTCTAATACAAGTTCCGGAAAAATTAGCTTCAGTGACAATGAATAAATAAATAAATATTGTCTCTAATTTTCGTCTGTTTAAATCTATCAATTAAATAGTGGATTTTAAGAGCAGTCTGTAAAGGATATGCTATCACTTAATTGTATAAATTTCAATTTAATTTATAAGTAGTATTATCTATCTATCTATCTATCTATCTATCTATCTATCTATCTATCTATCTATCTATCTAATCTATCTTTATACCCTAATAGATAAATGAAGGTACATGGATATAGGTGCTCTGTTCCCATAAATGATGGGATCACACCATGTCAGGGTCACCAAATACCTGCAGAAATTTCAGTGAATGCATGCTTGGTAGAAATCTACTGATTTCTATAAACTAATGGTGATCATCAAATTCACATTTATTGGTTGTGAATGGTATTTGTGACATCTGAACTGTGTCTTGTTATATGGCACTAAGGACACATGTGTTTTGGATTTCAGTAGGCTTTTTTTTGATGCCAATAAATTCCTGTTCGGACAGTTTCAATAAAAGGCAATTTGTATGCCAAGAATTGAATTTTATAAGTGCTACATGTGGGAAAGTTATTAAAAAAGAAGCTCTCTCGATTGAGAAAAATGACTCTCAGTATTGGTTATATCTTATACTCCACTCAACCTTGGAGATATATATTTATATTTTACAATAGCTTAAAAATATATCTTAAACTTCTTTATGAAACAAGCAAGATTACCAGTCATTTAAACCTTAGTTTGATTTCTTCCTATTTTACTATCAGTAAACACTTTGGTTTCAACAATTGCCTTTAGTTTCAGTGACAAAAAAAGAAATGTATAGATCCCCATGCCCAAATCCATGTTATTGCTTGTGTCTGTCTAGATGTCCCCTAAAGCCTCATGAGGTCATAGTTGGGGTTTTCAGAGGTGGCTGGATCTAAAGTCTGTGATGATGGAAGTGATTCATGGTGCAATGCTAGGATTAAGGGTACGAATGCAGGGCAGGCAGATAGGCTGGAGAAGATATAAGGGAAAAGATATAAGGCTTGCTACTTGTTGCTTCTTTGCTACTTTGTTGCTTTGCTACCTTCTGTCCACCATGAACTGTTTCTCCTCTGCCATGCCCCTGCCTTGGAGGCAGCTAACTATGAAATAAACCTCTACAAATGTAAACTAAATATAGCTTTCATCCTTTAACTTTGGGTGTCAGGTATTTTCTCTTAGCAACAAGAAAAACAACTAAGACAGTTCTTTAGACAATGGAAAGGAAAATGACATAATTTCAACATTTCCTGGCTATCATTTGGTAGAAAAGTTTTTTTCTGAATTACAAAAAACTAGAAGCAAAAGTTGTTTGCTTTGTTAAATTCTTCTCTTTTAAGTTTTGCAATAATGTTTTTTTGGTACTGGAATTGTTTTTTTTTGATGCTGCAGTTGAACTTATGAGATCGTGCTTGCCAGGCAGGCACTGTGCTGCTAAGCTATATCCCTGATCCTCATTAAGTTTTGTTTTCTTGAACATCCTCACTTTTTATCAGAAGCTAGTCTCAACAACAAGTTTCTGAGGTAGAAGGTAGGTCAACTTTTGTGTTAATATCACTTTTTTTGAGTGTGAGGTGTTTCTCTTCTTTCTTTGGATGTAAAATTTCTTGGGTTAAACATGGTTCAAATGCTATTAAGCAAGAAAATAAAAAGATCCTATGACTTGACTTTTAAGCCTGAGGTAATTTCTTACTTCTGACCCATACATTATAATGTAAGATCCTAATGTAACAACAACAAAAACAACAACAAATAAACAGATAAGGTTAGTCTTATAAACTTGGCAGAAAATGGGCATGATTTCTAAAACTGCCATAGGGACAACAGCAGGGTAAGACTTGGTGGTGACATACATCATCTGATTCCCTGATAAGTTCAGTATCTTCCACTTGCACTACTGCATCAGCACCGCAGGGGATTGGAGCACCTGTTGTAACCCGCATGACTTGTCCTGGCATTACTGTCTGAGTTGGCTGAAAGTACAAACATGAAAGAGATAGTTGATTAGTTAGCTCCTCCAAAGGAAAACCTGCCACAAATGTTTTTAGAAACAAACATGAAAAATCTTAGTCTTTTTCATTTTGAGCCAATATAATAGAAGCTACTCACAAATAGGTACACTCAAGAGGCTTCAACACGATTTAAACTGACATATGTATTTTAAGATAATGACTATTAAATTATTTTCTTGGATCTCTTTTCCTTTTGATGGACTGGCAGTTACATTTGGTACTATCACTTCTTATTTAAATAATATGAACTAATGTAAAATTATATGAGAGTATAAGAAAAATTCAAGACTACATCATATTATGAATAACAATTATGAAAAACCAGCACCTTGATAAATTTGGAAGTTCTGCTTTTTGACAGATGCAGTATTTAACTAATCTTTTTTAAATAAAAGCAGGGCAAAAGATAATTTTAATTATTATTCCTGATATCTTTCTTTTTATTAATTTTATTGAGAAACAAATAGCAACGAGACAGTTTCAAAACTGATTAGTAGGACAGTTTCAATGATTAATACATTGCATATTGTTGTCTTCATAGTGGTTATTCATAGTATAAGATGCAGACATAATATCCTGTCTAAACGCTATTAGTACAAATCTTTCTTCTCATTCAATTAAGAGAAAGTAGCTGTGTATCTATCCTAACTATTTTGTATATACAGATAAAAAATGGTCCTTCATTTGTATTCCCTTTTTTAAATTTTTTTTTAGATGGTTCTGGTATATAATTTATTTTTTTATTTATTAATTTCATTGAGAAAAAATTGCAATGAGACAGCTTCAAAACAGGTTGGTAGGACAGTTACAACAATTAATATATTACATATTGTTGTCTTTGTAGTGGTTATTCATAGTACAAGATGCAGACATGATATCCTGTTCAAACACTATTAGTACAAATCTTTCTTCTTATTGAATTATAAGACAGTAGTTATACATCTATGCTAGCTATTTTGTATATACAGATACAAAATGGTCCATTTATACCACCTTTTTTTCCCCCATAATTTTATTAAGAAACAAATAGCAATGAGACAGTTTCAAATCAAATTAGTAGGACAGTTTCAATAATGAATATATTGCATATTGTTTTTGTAGTGGTTAATTGTTGTACAAGATGCAGACATGATACTCTACTTACAAACACTATTAGAACAGGTCCCTCTATTCACTGAATTAAGAGAATATAGCTATATATCTATCTTAACTATTTTGAATATACAGATACAAAATGGTCATTCATTTGTGTCCTTTCTTGTTTAGTTTTGTCAATTAAATATTATAGGTGTGAATTCAGCAAAATATTCCCAAATAGTCCAGTAGTCCATAATAGTATTAGGTTTTCCATACATCTGGCAGTGTCAGAAGTCATTGACTTGAGCCTTTTACAGCTCAGCATAATAATATAATTTCACTTCTTATACTTTGGTTTAATACTTTTCTGCTGTATGGTTAAGAAAAAGGTAAAGCAAGGCCTATGTAACAAGAATTATAGCTTTTGGATCTGATTAAGGTCAGTCAAATTCCCTCAGGATTTATCCCGAGACCTTGTACCACACTTTGTAGATTCTTTATCAGTGTCAGCCATGTGGATGAGTCATGGTCATTGCTTGACTAATTTGCTTTCTGTGAAAGCCTGAGAGAATGTTTTCTCTCCATGTGACTCTCCTTAGGCACACTTTACATCCTCAATTATATTCCTCTGTGGCCCCATAATCTCCTTGATCAGAAAATTTAGGACACAAATGAGTTACATGATATTACAGTATGGGTTCTCTTATGTTCTGAGTCCTCACTGACCTTGAAAGGCTAGAGCCAAATGTTGGCTGTCCTTGCAGCTCTTCTTTTTCTGTAATTTTTGGTTTTCAAACTTAGGTTGTTAACCCTCCAGAAGAGAAGTTTATTATTGCCCTACAACATATGCAGGTGGATTTAACCTCACTTTCTGTGTGAACATCAAACATCTTAGGCACAAGATGGAGCTTGTATTTTCTATCAAGGATTGATATGTTAAACTTTAAGTCTCTACTGAGCATGGAAAAAGAATTAAAGAAATAAAAAAAAATTAGAAAAAATGAATAAACAGTTACATATGTTTACATAGTAATTTACAAATCTAACCATATACAGCACTGTACCAGGATAGTCCTGTGACATTTTTTTCTTGTCTTTCTTCATTTACTACCCTTTTTAAAAAATGAAAACAAAACATTTACTTGAGATACAGACTGGCCATAATTGGTATGTCATGAAAAGCAGTACACATTTAGAAGACCAGAATGACAGGCTTTCTAAGCATGACCCCACTATTACACATTGCTATCTTCGGTACGGCAACTCAGTTCATAGGTATCAGCATATACAGTTAGGAAGGGTGAGAATCCCGCCAAGTAACTGCTAGTTTCAACAACCTGCTGATAGTTCTCAGGATCATTGCCTTACCCATCTTGTGTGTATAAATGTATGGCTTTGCCCCTGTCACATTTCCTAGCTTTTCTCCTTCTCTCTTTTTATTTTCTAATCCTCAAATTCTTGCTTTCCTTTTAATTGTTATACCTTTCTATTTGTATTTCTTCTTTTGAGTTCTTATACTAGGGAGACTATATAATATTTACACATGTGGGTCTGGTTTATTTCACATATGAGTATATCTTCAAGTGGCATTCAGTTAAGTATGAAGGCTTCAACTTTATCATTCTCTTTTTTTATTATTGTTTTTAAAGAATACAAAATAGTGATAGAAGAAAACAGCATTATACATGATACAAGATTTCACTAAGCAAAGTAATAGGAATCCAACAATGGTTGCTGTATTACATGATGCTATGTGCAAATTAGGTTTTCAGATTACCAGATATAAACGTATAAGTTTTGTTTTTTTTAAAAAAATAAGAAGTTGTAAGAAATTCAAGAGAGGAAAAAAATCAGAGTAAAACCAAAAATTGTAAGCATTAACTGCTCCTTTCTTTTTTTATAATCATATAATTAGAACTCTCTTTTTTTTTATTGAAGAACAAGTAGCAATGAGACAGTTCCAAATCAAGTCACTAGGACAGAGTCAATACTTTATACACTGCACATTGTTTTCGTATTGACCTTCTGTTGTACAAGGTGCATACATGATACTCCACACACAAATACTATTAGAGCAGATGCCTCTGATTAATGAATTAAGAGAATGTAGCTACATACTTATCTTTTTTTTTTCAAAGCTGAATTATAGTACAGTTTCAATAACTAATACTTTTTACACTGTTATCTTCCCAGTGGTTAGACTTTATTGTTCTTTATAGCTGAGTAATACTCCACTATATAAAAATACCACATTTTTTCATCCATTCTTCAGGTGACAGGCATCTTGGTTGGTTCCAGGATTTGGCTATCACAAATTGTGCTGCTATAAACATAGGTACACATATATCACTATGATATGACATTTTCAGTTCCTCTGGGAAAACTCCCAGTAGGGGGATAGCTGGTTTGAATGGGATTTCCAGTCCGGAGTCTCTACACTGATTTCCATAATAGTTGTACCAGTCCACATTCCCACCAGCAGTGGAGAAGGGTTCCCTTTCCCCCACAGCCTCTCCAACATTTGTTGTTAGTTGATTTGTTTATACTGGCCATTCTTTCTGGGGTGAGATGGTATCTCAGTGTTGTTTTAATTTGCATTTCATGGATGGCTAGTGATGTGGAACATTTTTTCACATATTTATTTGCTTCTTTAATTTAATCCTCTGAGAAGGGTGTGTTCATCTCGGATGCCCATTTCTGGATTGGGTCTTTAAATTTTGAGGCGCTAATGTTTTTTAGTTCTTTATATATTCTAGAGAGCAGTTCTTTGTCTGAGTGTTTATTTGTCAAAAAAACATGGAAAGCTTCACAAATTTGCGTGTCATCCTTGCCCAGGGGCCATGCTAATCTCTATCGTTTCAATTTTAGTATATGTGCTGCCAAAGCAAGCACTGTCCTTCTTTTAGTTTTGTCAGAGATGGATATTCCATTGCCACTTAAATATTGTAGGTGCATAAATTCTAAAGCATATTAGCCCATATATCAACTACTAATAAAGCAGAAGAAATATAATTAAATCATTTATAAATGATCCAGGGTTTTTATGAGCTGAGTTAAACATTATTTTTGAAATTAAAGTATAGTATTTTTGTGATCTGAATATTCATATTAATGGTACAATAATAGGAACTGTCCAGCTGTCTTCTCTCAGCATGAAGGAAAGTGTATTTCTGTAAGATTCATCTGATAGTTATGATTAGGTCTTAGGAGACTCTTGTCAGGGATCATGATTAGGTCATAGATGGGAAAAAGGGAATGCTTCAAACTTCTATTTTTTTTTTCAAACTTCTCTTTAAATTAAATCCTGGGATGATATAAACTTTCCATTAAAACAATCAACTTTTTAAAAACATCTACTTTGTAAGTATTTAAAATATCATCATATGACAAATAAATATATGAAAAAATGTTCAATAGCATGGGTCACTCAAGAAATACAAATTAAACCAATACTGAGATTTTACTCACCACAGAAAAAATGGCTATCATCAAGAACTCAACTAATAACAATTGCTGGACAAGCTGTGGGGAAAAAGAAACCCTTCTCCACTGTTGGTGGGAGTGTAGACTGGTACAACCTCTGTGGAAATCAGTGTGGAGATCCCTCAAAAACTAGAGATAGAGATCTCATTTGACCCAGCTAGTCCCCTCCTGGGCATTTTTCTGGAAGAACAGAAAACATCATAGCACAGAAATATATGTACACCAATGTTTATAGCTGTACAATCTGTCATAGCTAAATCTTGGAAACAACCTAAATGCCCATCACCTGAGGAATGGCTAAAAGAGATGTGGTATTTTTATAAAATGAAGTATTACTCAGCTATAAAGAAAGAACAACTTGAGGCTTTTATAGGTAAATGAATGCAACTAGAGACCACACTCATAAGTAAAATATATCAGACCCATATGTATAAACACTGTATTGTCTCCCAAGAGTAAGAACTTGAAAGTATAAATAAAATCTGAATGGTACAATAGATACAGCAAAATGGAAAGAAACTGCTCAAAAGGAAAGAACAATCAGAATGAGAGAAAAAGAGAAAAGAAAGGAGAAAGAAAGAAAGGGAAAGAAAGAGAAAGAAAGAAAGAAAGAAAGATGTAACTACACAGGACAGGATGATTGTACTACTAATTTCTGTTTGTTTATTGAGGGAGCAGATAAAGCTTAAATTTTTTATTTTGACCAATTTTAGATGCATATATCTGGCAATCTGAACAACTACTTTGAAGACAACAATGTGCAATGTAATAAACATTGTTGAATCCCTATCATTTTGCTTAGTGAAATTCTGTATCATTTCTGATGTTTTAATCTATTATTTTTTATTCTCTTTAAAATAAAATAAAAATACTGGCATTACTACACGAGTAAACTTATTATTACTGAACTATATGCTTAAAAATAGATAAATGGGGCCAGCAAGATAGTTGAGCAGACTAAGCACTTGCTTAGGCAAACTCAGGGACCAGGGTTTGATCCCTGGCACTGCATGGTATGCCAGCCCCACCCCCAGGTATGCCAGCAATGAGTCCAGGTGTGGTGGTGCATGCCTGTAATCTCAGAGCTTGGGAGGCTGAAAACAGGAGGATCGAGTCTGAGCTACACAGTGAGATCCTGTATCAAATACACTAAAAAGAATGGTTAGGGGCTGGGGAGATAACTCAGCGGCATAAGTGTAAGTTCAGTCCTCAGTGCCAGAAAAAAAGCTTAAATGATATATTTATTTATTTTCCACCAAAAATCACATATACATATTTTAAGGAATGGTTAAGGAGAAATCAAAGTAAAATTGGACACTTATTTGTAAGAAAAGTCTTTAAAATCTGTCTGTAGTATATTGATACAAATGATATTATCAATAACATATATTTCTTAAACACATAATGTATGCTCTTGTATATTCTATGACATGAGTCCTAAAAACCCAGAGATTTGCTTTACTTTCAGTTTGGCACTCACATCATTTTCTAACTTCTGCTGTGGCCCAGAAAGGTGACATCTATATTCTATTTTAACTAGGTTCCCATCATCTTGTCTTCTGGTCAGCTTCAGACAATGGAATGGGGTTGACAAGAACTTAGGAAAGAAGTAGAAGAGAAGTAGGGTTTTCATCCCTCTTGCTTTTTTCCTGCTGGGTTACACTTTGTTGAAGCTTAAGCATCTCTACTAACTAAGGCCATCATTCCTTTGGGTGGTCCTGTCCTGTAGCTATGAATCTTTTCAGGGTCAAATATCACTAATTTTCTCTGCTCCTTCAGATTTGTAAGTCAAAAAAGAATTCACTGTTGTAAGCACCTTGGTACTTTATAATCCTTTGTTTGTTTCCCTAATGTCCATGTTTTGTAAGTAGCACCTGAATTAATTCTCCTTGACTTTTTCTTTTCTAGCTACTCTATATTGGTCTATCATCGTGAGGTCTAGAAAGTATCTGATATACAGCTGGTAGTCAATAAATGTTTCTTTTCTTTTCTTTCTTTTTGTATTTTAGAGAATGGTTTACAGAGTGTTCAGGGTCTTACTACTAGATCGGATTTGTAGTGATTCACCTGTTTACAGCCTCCCAAGAACTGGGATTACAGGTGTGTACCACCACCATGCCCAGCCTCACTTGCTGCCTCAGGGTGCCCTGGGGGTAGGGCCGGCACAGCAAGCTTGGGGATCGAACCCTGGCCACTGTGCCTGCTTGCAGGCACTTTAATCCACTGAGCTATTTGGCTGGCTCCAATAAATGTTTCCGAAGGAATGGATGTGCTTTATGTGATCTTACTATCACAGTTGCATGAACTGTAATTTGCTTTATAGCTTACAATTCAAGTTTCTTTCCCATTTTTCTGTCATTGGAGAAGAGGTACTTGAGATCAGATCTAGCATTTAGCTATATGTC
This sequence comes from Ctenomys sociabilis, assembly GCA_004027165.1. Taxonomy (NCBI): domain Eukaryota; kingdom Metazoa; phylum Chordata; class Mammalia; order Rodentia; family Ctenomyidae; genus Ctenomys; species Ctenomys sociabilis. Next base: position 13,186 of record PVKA01016002.1, on the reverse strand, counting down.
TTACATACTCTTACTCTGCTATTTAACAAAAGATATTCTAGGTTTATTCAGACTTGTTATATTTTAAGGTAATTTTTTTTCTTTTTTTTTTTTCTTTTTTGGTTGGTTTAGCCCACCCTAAAGGTGGGGCTGGTGTGACATGTGGTACTGGGGATCGAACCACAGTCCCCTGTGCCTGCCTAAGCAGTTTCTTTAGACTGCTGAGCTTCTCACCAGTCCCGACAATTTTCAACCAAAATAGTATATATTGATTTTTTTTTGAGGCAGGGTCTCACTATGTAATTCAGGCTCTGAACTCAGTATATAGCCTAGGCTGGCCTTAAACTCACAGCAATGCTCCTGATTCAGCCTTCCAAGTGCTGGGTTGATAGGTGTGCACCACCATATCCAGCTATATTGATTAACTGATTGTACTAGTAATTGAACTAAAAGCACTGAGCATGTTACACAAATGCTCTACTCTCCCACTGAGCTGCAAGCCTTGCTCCTGAGTATAAGATTTAAAATAAAAAGTTTGGAGTCGAGTGTCTTTTCAAAATGATGATTTTCCATTTTAGATATTACTTATTGTCTGGACATCTCAATCCATTATGCATGACTATTTTATAGGAAAGTGACTTTTGATGGGAAAACATTTAACATTTTTAATGTGATATATATATCTATAGATATATATATCTTTTTTAATATGATATGTATCTATATATCTGTATGTAGATATATAGATATATATCTTTTTAAGTCAAAACTGTCTTTCGAGGCTGTGGGAAAATCAATCATATTCAAAATAGGCCTAAAGAGATTCTTCATTTGCTGAAAAAATGTCTTTTGGGTTCAGTGGATTAAAGTGAATTTCAGGGCAGTTTATTCTGAAGCTGAACAGTATTAGCGTATAGTCCTACCTCAATTTATTCAGATTCAATTTAATATATTCAGTAAATTTACTTTTGGTTTTATTATAGTTTGATTTCCAATTTTCTCTATTCTTGGCTTAAACCAACTTAAGTTATTTTGTGTGATTATTAATTAGAATTTTTGAAAGAATTCCTACCAGCTTATATATATTAAACTGAGTATTAAAGATGTAGAAACATTTATATATCCAGTTAGCACAGACAATATAAACTGCAACTGAGCTTAGTGAATTGAAATGCTACATTCTAGTGATATGTAAAATATTTCCTGTATTTGTTAAGGTTAGCAGTTATTCTCTCCTGTTTATTTTTATTGATATTCATTATTTGCTTTGTACAGGATAAGACAGTTTAAATTTTGACTTTAAAGGAGGTACTAACTTTCTGATAATACCTTACAATTACAAAATATTTTCTTTGTAAGTGCTCAGTGCTCATCAGCAGACTGAAGTGACAGGGACCAAACTGTAAGTGATTTTAGGTCAAGTATTTTAGTATACCTAAGAAACCATTTTATAAATGACTATCTTAATGAGACCAATCTGGCTCATATAAAATCTCTCAGATTTGCTCTGAAGTATATGTGACATGTCAATTATCAATCAATAAAGTTATGGGTAATTAGAAGAAAAAAACCTTTTTTGGAGAACTTGCAAGTTGATTTTTAAGTTATATGATTCTTCTTTTTTTTTTTTTTTTTTGTCTTTTTGAGACAGGGTCTCACTATGCAGTTCAGGCTGGCCTTAAGCTCACTTTGTAGCTCAGGCTGGTCTTGAACTCACAACAATCCTCCTGCCTCAGCCTCCCGAGTGCTGGGATTACAGGCATGCGCCACCACGCCCGGCTTATATGATTCTTCTTAATAAGAACTTATATTAACAATTTTTAAGTAATACAATTCTTAGTTCTCTTAAGTAACAGTAAAGGTTTAAAAGGTCCATAATAACCTTAATCTGCTCTGCTATGGCTACTACAAACTATTTCCCTAAGTATACCAGGTAGTTTGTTTTTAAACACACCTGGGTCTTTAACTTAATACTGTTCTCTCTGCCTAGAATGCTTTCCCATTGCTAGTTTTGCAAAACTGTCTAAAGCCAGTTTCAAGCCATTTCCCTAACCCTCCAAGGCTTCCTGCTCTACTTCTCTTTTGTGTTCCATAGCATTTGTGTAATGCCATTAGCTTAACACCTAACATGCTGCTCTATTTAGTCATTTATATTGCCTCATCTGTAGGAACAATAAACTCCTTAGGAGTAACAAATGTGTTTTAATGTAATTTGCATCACCAGAACCTAGTGTCTGGTACACATGTAGTTTTATTTGATACATGCTGGGTAGACTCAGTTGAAGATTAGGCAAAGTAGTCCTTGAGTAATGGGTATTTTATAGCTTTGTTATAAACACAGATGCTGTAGATGTCCACTGCTGATAAAAGTCAAATTAAAAATCAGAAAATAAGTAAAAAAGAGCTAAAACTAGTTGTCTTTTTTGGTCAAGAAAAAGGTCAGAGGGATTACACACAACCTGTGGAGAACATGGACAATGGTCTTACCAGTGCTAGTAGTTGGTTTCTTCTTAGGCTAGGATACTCTACTGCCACTATCAAATCCTCATATATAAAAATAGTAATAAATAAAAATTTTAAAAAGGTGATGGTTTTTGCAAAAGCTATTCCTTCTCTTAGCATGTGTTTATATATGCACTGACAATAAAAAAGTGTTAAAGAAATACACAGGAGAAGTATGGTAATAGTAGTGAACCTACCTTCATTATTTTGGGACCCAATGATTGGGGAGATCCAAGTAGTTTTATCCAGAAATTCAGCATTTTTAAAGGAAGAAAGATACACTCAATAGTAGGAGTAGAGAATGCTTGCAGAGTATGTGTATGGGTGACATACACAGCATCCTGCCATTTGTTAAAATATCTAGATATTTTTAAAAATTACTTTGAGTAAATTGACAAAATAATATACTGTACATTTGAGATATACAGGATATTTTGAGAAACAAGTTATGAAATTATTACTACAATCCAAATTAACATATCCAGCCAGCCAGATAGCTGTGGATTAATGTGCCTACTTAGGCAAGCAGTAGGGGACCAGGGTTCGATCCCCATGCTGTGCTGGCCTCACCCCAGGGGAAGACTGAGATAGCAAATAAGACTGGCTGTGGTGGTGGGTGCCTGTAATCCCAGCACTTGGAAAGCTGAAAACAGAAGAATCATTATGAGTCTGATCTGTATAGTAAGACCCTGTAGACCCTGTACTAAATATATTTAAAAAAATCTAGGGTTTCAAGTTAACATATCCTAGAGTAAATTGTTTAAATGAATAATTCATTTGGTTCTTAACATCTTCAATACCCTGTGAGTAAGCCTATGAGATTTCAATAATGTTGATAGAAGAGGTTGACAATAGATGTCCAGAGTCTGTGAAACTGAAATCTTCAGTGCCTTTCAGGTCTGTAAGTCTTACCTGTTCACCAGCTTGGGATTCCCCAATGATGAAGCGATCTCCTGGGCCATCAGCAGCTGTGAGGTGGAAGAGACCAAAAAATATCATCAATATGGACCGATAGCAAAGGACTTAGTATTGGAATTCTAAAATTTCACTCAAATAAATATAAATTCTTTAGAAGTGGGATATTTTCTGGCTACACAATGGCTTTGCTACTAGTGGATTAAAATGGGTATCCATAACGCCCAAGTACCCAGTAGAAGGGTCCTCAGTGTGTCCTTTCTTGGTGCCACTGCACATGATCTTCCTCTCCCTCCCACGGTTTACACACTTATGCTTTTCTAGCGGGAAGTTATTAATAATCACCACCTTATCTGTGTGCCTGTATTTGTGATGTGTCTGCACATTCTAACAAACAGATATATACTTTTCCATTTTTGATAAAAATTTTAACTACCTCATATACAAATGAGGTAGGGAGAATATATATTTCTTTCTTCATTATACAGTTGAAAGGGATAAGTTACAGAATAAAGGAACTCATGTCAAAAAGATTAAGTACCTAAAACAAGTTTTGCTTAATGGTAGAGATAACACTAAAACCTAGTATGTTAATTCTCAGGCAGTGTTTTTAAAAAAATAGTGATCAGAAATATTATTTCTGAATCAGAATATACAGACAGTACTGTACTGCTGTTTTTTTTTTTTTTTTTTTTTTTGTCTTTTTGAGACAGGGTTTTGCTATGCAGTTCAGCCTGGATTTGAGCTCACTTTGTAGCCCAGGGTGGCCTTAACATTGTAGTGATCCTCTTGCTTCAGCCTCATGAGTGCTGGGATTACAGATGTGCAGCATCACTCTTGGCTGCACTACACTTCTATTGGCTATTTACTTCTGGTACTGGGGACTGAACTCAGGGATTTGTGTATGCTAGGCCAGAGCTTAACCACTGAGCTGCATCCCTGACCCTGAAAAAAAATCTCTGCAGATTCAAAAGGCTTTATTGTTTTGAAAATTTTGATATACAACTTCACTTTTAGACAAATACTACCAGTGATTCTTATCTAATGTTTCTTACCATCATGATCATCTGCTCATAGCAAGTGCTTGAGGAACATAGAACAGGTTTCACCTCATATAAAATATTTTAATTATATTTGTGATAATACTGGCAAATAATAGATTTTGTCTCTTAAAAAGAACATATGAAAAATTTACAATTGATTAATTAATTAATTCATGGTAGTGCTAGGGATTGAACAAGAGGGCATGGAAGGCAAGAGCTCTGCCATTGAGCCATATCCTCAGCCAGATGAAATTTGTAATGTAACTATAAAGCACTATTTGTTAAGGGTTTAAGTAAACTACTTTTCATGAGTCACTTTTTACACAAATGGCTTTGCTTAATCTGATGTAGAACAGGACAAAAATTAACATTGGGACACCTTTGTCAGTAGATGCTGTATCTTGTGTTTTATAGATATCTCAGTTAATAAACTCTTGAATTTCTTGAGTCTTTTCAGTGTTCACTTGCAAAAGCCTGAAGAGTTATCCTGCTGTGCTCTTTTTATTATGCCATTCTTAGGGTTCTTTTTTTTACACTAACCATTTAAAACAGAGATAAAGATTATTGATTCAGTAACTGATCACTTTAACCAATGTTATTTAATGTATGTACCTACATATTCCTGAAGCAAATGATAATAGTACAAAATTAACACATAAATTGTTTTTCAGAATTCCCACTAACTGCATCTCAAATGTGAATAAAGTTTTAAATAATTATTTCTCTTCTAGTGAAATAATTACTAGCTCGCTACTTCCTGTAGCATTCTGAGTGAAACAAAACCAAATCTGAATCTGATGTGTATGTACACAGATATGTGTATGCATATGTAAGCAAAAAGAAGACACAATGGTTATATTTACCATGGTGAAACATATATTTATTATATATATATATATTATATACACATATATACATATATGTATACGTTACATAATTATGCATATATTTGACTTGTGGTACATAATATACTGTCCTGCATGTACATGGCTCAAACAAAACAAAATGCTTAAAGCATTACTAATGTAATGGAGGAAAACAGATGTTAACTACTAATCATATACATACATATATATTATATATGTAAATACAAATTAGGGAAACCACTCCAAAGAAGAAAAACATGAATATTCAGTTGAAGGACTTGAGCTACCTTGGAGGGTCATGAAAGTCATCTGAATGAAGGATGAGTAAGAGCTAAGTAGGTAGGGGTAGTGTGTGTATATGTAGGGGTGGAGTGAGCTATAAAGTAGACACACTCAATTATTGTGTTCAGAAACATTCTCTTCAAAGGTCTTTGGTTCTTTATACCTTACACTCTAGCCATTTTTAATTTCTAGCAGTGTAGTTCATTAGTATAACAAGAGGACATTTAGCTCTGTGACATGCTATTTTCACTATGTGCATTATTTTTCCCTTTTCACTGTCTTTTGATTGGAGATTTTTTGAGAACCATCTTAAGTACTACTTTCACTATAAAGTTTTATTTTATTTCCTTTCCCAAGGATATTTATATTTATTTGCTTAGTTTCCTAGAAGAATCCCTAGCCTTTGCCATATAATAAGTGTTAAATAAATGTTTATATCTGAAGTACTGACAATGTTCAAAACAGAATGAGCCTGATCTAAGACTCACTTTAGAGAGCAGCATAAGTGAACAAATATTTTCTAAAACAAAATTTTGTATTTGCTAGTGTGTATATATTTTCTTCTGATGCATACATATATCTTCTTTACAACGTGAGTCAAATTTGACTCTTAAGAATGTTTAGAAAAACATTGATTAATTTCACTCAACTTATATTACCTCATTATTCTGTCCTGTATTGAGTCTAGCTCATTGCTGGTTCTTAGTATTTATTAGAGAATAAAGAAATGAATTTGGGATTTTGACATTCTTTTTTTTGGCGGAACTGGGGACTGAACTCAGGCTCTTGTGCTTGCTGTAAGCATTTATTCTACTGAGCCATCTCCCTGGCCCTGATTTTGACATTCTTTTATTTATTTATTATTTATTATTTTATTGAAGTACAAATATCAATGAGACCATTTTAAGACACCTTAACAGGATGGATTCGATAAATTAATACATTGCAAACTGTTGTCATAATGTTTTGGTATCGTACAAGGTACATACATAATATTATACTTACAGTCACTATTATAGCAGATGTCTCTTATCAGTAAATTAAGAAGGTGTAGCTGTTCATGTATCTTATTTTTTATACCTGAATTATATCAAAGATTCAATAATTAATACTTTCTACCTTGTTATTTTCCTAGTGGTTGTCCCTAGTACTAGAAGCCGAAATAATATCCTGTCCAACCACCATTAGTGCAAATCCTGCCTCTCACAGAATTACGTAGAAGCATGCGTAACGATTTTGACATTCTTTAAGAGGGAAATTTGTAAACTGAACTGTGCTTATTCCTAAAATGCTTAATAATATTTCTTAAATAATTCCATTTACATTAGATCTTTTCAACAGATTATGAGCTCCTTAGAGGAGGAGATCACTTTCTTTCTCTCATAACTCTCTGGTTTTCAAACTTTCCTCTTTTCCAGTTCCAGCACACATGCACAAAAGGCTAACCTCAATGTTCTGCACAAATGCTCACAAGTGTTTCAGAATAATAAGAGACTAGAGATAATCTAGAGCAGTAGGAGCAAATCTGAGGTAGAATATCAGAGGGGTCAATAGTGAAAAAAGTTCTTATCTGGCTTAAGAAGCAAGATCCTCTGCTATCAAGATGTATCACCTGGAAGAGAAGACATGGATAGCTCCACTGTGCTCTTCACCCTTCCCTGAATCCCCACCTCTTCATAAATATGTTTCTATATTGCTGACCAAAGAAGGCTTAGTCAACCAACAGTAAGAAGGTCCTTGGTGCACAAGAGTTATTTTATTATTTTCCTTATAATAGTTTTTTAAACTTTAATATGCATCCAAATAATATGAAACTCTTATAAAAACATAGCTTCTAACACAGTAGGTCCAGGATTAATAGTGTAATGCTGATATTGTTGGTCCTGAGATATTCTTCTGGAGGAGCACAGTACTAAAAGGCTACTATGGTAGATATAAAAAATTCAAATTAAGAGAAAATTTAATACATAAAAACTAGTGACCAACAGAAGATTCAATTTTCCACAAACACCAGACCTCACTATTTGTTATTAAAACTGTCCATCTATCTAATTTGATATTGAAAGTATCATTAAAATGATGCCATTTTTCAAGATGACACCTTTAATCCTGGGTAGGAAGAGGTGGGGGCAGAAGTAGAGGCACAGTGGTGCATGAACTCAAAACTTTAGAAAGGAATAAAGTAAACCACAGGATACTTGAAAAGATGGATAAATTCTAAGGGTTTCTGTGAACTCTTCCCCCCCACCTAATTCTGATATATTTGTATTTCCTTTTCTGCTTTGTTACTTTAGACTTTAACTTAAAGAAAGTAATAAAAGTAACATAAACCAAACCCTAACCACACATTATTATATTATATAAATAATTCATGAAGCTTAATGCTAGACTGTAAAGTGACTCCTTTTTTGTTCCTCTTTTTATTATTTTATTAGTATTTTTATTATACATAGTGAACATACTTATTTTAGGGTGTTGGTACCTATATACATCTTTATCCCTTTTAATTCCTCTTCAACTCTACTCATAATCCTCTTTCTCTATCTCTACATTCCCTTCTTATCTGCAAAAGGTCTACCTCATTAATTCCTATTATTCATCTTTTATTTTGGTTTTTAAATACTTTCAGTTTCTTATGTAAGACAAACCATACAATAGTTACCACTTTGTGGCATTACATTTAGCATTATGGTCTCATGGTGCATCTGTTTTCCTGCAAATAATTCAAATTTATCCTTCTTTATGGCTAAGTGGTACTCCATTACATACATACATTTGTCTGTTGATAGGCATTTAGGCTACTTCCAAGATTTATCTATCATTATTTTTGCTGCTATAAATATAGATATAAATATTTCACTGTAATATGATGTTTTTAACTCATTCAAGAAGATACTCAGAGGGGGATTAGCTGAATGAAATTTTTATTTTTAGTTATTGATGGATCTCCATACTTATTTTCTTTTTTTTTTTTTTTTGTCTTTTTGAGACAGGGTCTCACTATGCAGTTCAGGCTGGCCTTAAGCTCACTTTGTAGCTCAGGCTGGTCTCGAACTCACAACAATCCTGCTCCCGAGTGCTGGGATTACAGGCCTGCGCCACCACGCCCGGCTCTATACTTATTTTCATAGTGGTTTTACTAGTTTACACTCCCACCAACAATGTGAAGGGTTCTCTTTTGCCTATAGCCTTTCAGGGTATTTGTTGTTGTTTGATTTCTTGATGATGGCCATTCTTTCTGGACACTGAAATTGTTATTTTGATCTGTCAAAGATGCTGAACATTTTTTCACATACTTACTGGCCATCTGTATTTTTAATTTTGAGAAGTGCCTATTCATTTCAATTGCCCGTTTTATCGATTGGGTCTTTTAGGGATCTATTTTGGGGGTCTTTTTATTTGAAAAGTCAGTTTTCCAGCATAGTGTTTTTATTTTATTTTATTTTTTTGTTGTACTAGGGATCAAACTCAGGGCCCTGTGCTTGCCACGCAGGCACTTACAGCTATGGCCTCCATCCTTAGCACAGTGTTTTGTTTTTTTTTAAATTATTTTTATTATTTTTTAGGAATAAGGAAGCTTTTATTTTGAGCTCAGACTAACTGATCTTCTGAATCCCTTTAGAATTCCCAAAGTTGTTGGTACCCACCTGAACTTTGCTTTTTAGGTTACTTACTTTTCAGGTTTCCATGGTAACCACATTACCATATTTTCAGGAGTTTTACAAGAATGTCACACAATTGCCACAGAGCTTATATTTCCCAGATATTGTTGACCATCTTCCTGCCCTAGGGATGTTAGTTTAATGTTTACCCCATGCCCCAAGTTGTTCTAAGTATTAGTTCCTATTTTTATGATCCTGGTTTTCTCTAAGTGCATTTAAGGCTAGTTACATAAGAGGGGGTAAGGGAGTGAGTTTACCTATAGTTAAGTGAACTTATGGATTCTCTCTTCAAATGGAGTCTCTTTTATATCATCACTCCCCTTAAGGACACATTTTCCTTTATTAGGAATATATATATATATATATATATATATATATATATATATCCTATTTGGCATCTCATACTTGGTCGTTTCCTTCATACTATCATCTATACTATGGTTTGCAACCTGTTTTTTTTTTACCTGCAACTGAATGAGGAAGGGTCCAAAAGTTAGGAGAACAATTACTATCAGAATGGGGCCAGTCAGGCAGTTCACTAGGAGTTCTAATTTGTTCTCTTGTCCACTTAAGGTACTGTGGCTAAGCCCTCCATTACAGGCTATCCATCTCCAGAAAAGGGGCACAAGCCTTGGGCAGACAGAAGTAAAAGCAGGTATGTTAATATAGTCAGTCCATTGTAGAATCCAAGTTGGCTCTGGTTGTAACAGACTTCACCAGTCTGAAGATCTCTTCTCTCAATGGCGACCTATTTTGGATGCATCCACAATCATTTTTTTTTTTTTTTTTTTTTTTTTTTTTGAGACCAGTTCATGCTGGTGTTGAGCTCACTTTATAGCCCAGGCTGGTCTCAAACTCATCTTAATGATCCTCTTTGCCTTAGCCTCCCGAATGTTGGGATTATAGGTGTGCACCACCACACCTGGCGCACAATGATGAGCTACTATTATACAAACATAACATTGTTCCTGAGTTACTAACCATATTGGGACATCCTATTTTATTTATTTGATTATCTTTTTTCTAACACTGTTTGTTAAAGAGATTATGTTTTTCTTCAGCATGTTTTTAGTCCCTTGGTAAAAGATCAGGCAGCTGTATTTGCCTGAAATTGTTTTTGCATTCTGTATTCTGTTCCATCAACGGACTTGTTTGTTTTCTTGCCAGTACCATACTGTTTTTAATCACTGTAGCTCTGAATCTGGGGTTTCAATTCCTTTCGCTTTGCTCTTGTTGCTCCTGGTTGCTTTTGCTATTCTGAGTGTCTTCTAGCTCTACACAAATTTTAGGACTGTTTTTTTTCTTGTTCTGTGAATGTTGTTGCAGTCTAATTGAGATTGTATTACATCTGTGTATCAGTTTTGGTAGTGTTTTTTAGTTTTGCTTTGAAATTAGAAACAAATTTTATTTATGATCTGAAATATAATTCTGAAAAGATCAACTTTGGTAGAAAACTGTGCCTACAGAATAATGCACTACCTGGGTCATGTTAGGCCCAAACACAAAAACCATCTAACCACCATTCTTTAACAATCTGAATAAAATTAGAAAACCTAAGGAGCAACACTGATACATCTGCAGAGGGTGGGTTGTTTTACTTCATTCAAACACAGTCAAAAACAAACAAACTAAACAGAGGTTGCCAGCCAGGGCAGGGGTGCCCAGAGGGTGTATTGGTTTCCTGGAAGCCACTGGGGAATCACAAAGACAACCTTGAGCCCAAGCAAATGGGAAGTGTTTGCCTCAGGGAGCCTGAGTGATGTGCCTCCATCTTTGAGCAAGAAACTTTCTCACATGTGGGTCTGAGGCAGTATCTGTTATATATTCCTTTTCATCTGCATGCCATGGGGATAGTGCTGTGTCTGCCTCATAGTTCTGGTGAGGGCAATTTTCCAGATCTTGTACTCATCTATTATTCATGCTGCCCATGGGGCATCAATCCACAAATGAGTTGGCTCAGCTTGACACCAGACAGCACACAGTCAAGACCAGGCCCAGGAGGGAATTCTTCCTGTTCCAAATCTCAAGCCTAGTTTCCCTCTGGAGTAACCATTTGTCTTCAGGCTGTAGAAGTGAAAGGCCATCATCTTCGACAACATTATTTGTAATAAAAAGATGAAATACAGAAGGATTTATCCTTTCAGAGTAGGTGGTGAGAACAGCAGCTACCTTTTCTCCCTAAGTGTCTTAGTTTGTATTTGCATTCTGATTCTCATTGTATTTGAATCACTTTATTTTTAACCTAAGTTAGTATCTTAAGGCCCTAATCATGATTAGAAAAATAACTGAAATGTGATATTTTATTGAAATAAAAAAAAGACCATTAGAATGATTAGTGAGTGCTACCAGATGAGGTGGATTTTATAAATGAGATGTGAGAGACACAAATATGAACAGAATAGTGTCCAGAAATAAACTCTTGCTTATGTGTTCAGTATGAATAACAAGAGCTCATATCTGCTAAGCAATTATGTATCAAGCACTTTTTCAGATTATTTGCCCCTTATCAGCTTTATAGATAAATACAATTATTTCTATATCATAAAGTTTTCACAGCTATTACTTATAAATGTTGAAGCCAGATATCTCCAGTAGTCTTAGCAGTAACCAGTACATAAATCAGTGAGAAAAAATCCTTGGAGAAATGACTAGTCAGTGAAAATAAGCTTTACATCTGTCTCATTTCTCACATCAGAACAGATGCTGGCAACTTACAGAATGAAAATATAAAGGATGGAAAAAATCAAGGTGAATACATTTGTGTTCTTGAGGTTACCTAGGCCTTTTTCAAGTTATGATATAAGAACTAGAAACTAAAAAGAAAAAACGGTACAATTTAACTATATGAACATTAAAACTTGGATATAAGTTGAAAACTATGAACCATTAAAAAAAACACTCTTAATATACAAAGAACTCTTAGAAAATCGGTTAGAAAATATATCAAATGATAAAAATTAGCAAGAGACATCAATAGTGTAATCCTAAACCAAGAAAAACATCCAAAAAAAGAACAAAAACAGATGAAAAGATGTACCAACTTCCATACAGATGTTTTTTGGTCTATCAATATTGGTATGCATGTAGGAATATAATTTCTGTTGCACACTACTGGAGTCAACATGAGTGTAACACAACCTTATTTACCAAAATTAAAGCTTTACATTAGTTTTTGCTCTAGAAATCTCATTTGTTAGGCATTAAAGAAAAAGATAAATGGTGCATAAGGATGCTGCTTGCCATAACTTGTTTATTTATTTATTTATTTATTAATTTTTTTGTTTTTAAAGATTTTTATTTATTTATTTTATTGAAGTACAAATGTCAATCAGACAGTTTCAAGATACCTTAACAATACAGATTCAATAAATTAATACATTGCAAACTGTTTTCATAATGTTTTGGTATTGTACAAGGTGCATACATGATATTATATTTACAGATATTATTTTAGCAGATATCTCTTATCAGTGAATTAAGAGTGTAGCTGCTTACTTGTCTTATTTTTTATACCTGAATTATATCAAAAATTCAATAATTATTTTCCTAGTGGATGACCATAGTACTAGAAGCCGACATAATATCCTGTCCAACCACCATTAGTGCAGATCTTGCCTCTCATAGAATTATGTAGAAGCACAGCGTTATCTATCCCAGCTGTACTGTCTATACACACACATCATGATTTTTTCTTTCTACACCCCTTCCTTTGTCTACACCTGTCAAAAGTGGGCACTTCATTGACATTCAACTAACTTAGGTGCTTGAACTCGACACCACAATCCAACACAGTCCAGCATTCTACAACAATAGTGAGTTATTCAAAGAAATTGTCGACCATAGCCATTTACAGCTCAGCTTAATATTATGGCCTCACGATGTATACTTCATTTTTATACTTTTCTGCTGGATGGTTAAGACCTAGGTAGATCAAGAC
>PVKA01016001.1:19971-49065 GCA_004027165.1 Ctenomys sociabilis | reverse complement strand
CTCCTACTCCTCAAAAAGGAAAGCAAAAAGGAGAAGATAGCATGTTGGCTAAAACTGGAGCAGAGTGCACTGAAACATTCATTTCCTGAACTCAGCTGTTGTACTAGTCACCTTTTAAAACAAATTCCCTCTTTAGCTATTTGTAGTGCCCTAAGTGTTACAGGAGAGACTTTACACACTTGGTTCCAAAATTTGAAAGGTGATTTTTAAGAGCTTTAAATATTTGGGAATGTGGTCAGATCAGGACTTTCAGAGTTGATGAAGAGTCTTGTGGGAAAACTTATTTTGATAAAATTATTACACATGCAGAAAAACTGATCACACTTGACTGGATATGTCCACAACATGGAAAATAAACTGGATTTTCAGAATATTGTTGTTCTTTGTAGTGTTCAAGGTATTGATTTCTGAATATAGCATGCATTACTTTTTATACTTCATTGAAGATAGTTGCTTTGTAGGATAGGCAAAGTGGACTATCCACTGCACAAAGAATAAGTTTTAACTATTTTCAATTAGAAATTAATTTTATGATCATATTTGTTACTGCTGACTGGAAGAGTATTTTAGCTCGGTATTTGATTTTTTTCTGGCGCTATTTATCTTCCTTTGCTTTTTGCTTCTTCCTTCCTTATCCCCATGTTTAAATGTACCTTAGTTATCTAAGAGCATGAGCTTAGAGCAGAAACATTTGGAGTTGTATGTTTTTCCTAAGTAAATACAAGAGGTGGTTAGATGTTTTTTAAATTGTTTTTCTTAGTAGGCTGCAATCGTTTTTCTGTTTCCACATCAGTATCTTGCCCAGAATCCTCAGCTTTCACCATAAGCTATGTGTGATTTTGTTTTTGATGTTTTTGTTCTCATTGAGACTGCTGATGATCAGAAAGTTAGAGACAACAATATTTGCACTCCTTTAAAGTTTTGAGAATAAATTAGTAACAGGATGTGGTAAGTACATCTTAACTTTTAAAATAGACTTTTATTATAAATACTGTCCATTCTAATCAGCTCGAGTTAAACTTGAAGCAGTGATAGGAAACCTTTTGGAACTTTCTGTGGTAACACACAGCCCACTATGGCACAGTATAGGTTCACCACTATTGACTTAATGCATCCTTGGACAAGATTATTGTCAGCATCACAGTTTGTATGTCGTAGGAATCTTTTTTTTTTTAAATTCCATAGTTTGATCAATAGACTGAAATCTTATCACAAGCAAGCTTTTTTTTTTTTTTTTTTTGCTAAAATAATTTGGAGATTACAAACATTTAAATTTAAAATCTGAGTTTTTTAATTTCATAGATTTTTTAAAAATTCTCTTTTGCCATCTTATGAGGATAGTTCTTTCTGCTTTAATTCCATTAACCTGCAGTTAACTATTGTATTTCATACAGTGAGCGCAGACATAGATGTGCTCCTTTCATACCCTGGAAGTTTGCATGGCTATGGAGAAGGGATGAAGTATGGCTGCACAGAAGGACATTTGTACATGGAAAATACAATGGTATAATTGCATGTGTTAAGTGATGGCATTAACTTACTGGGTTTGCTTACTGGGCAGTAGAGCCATATACATGTATTTTAAGAGTGTTTAAAGTTAGCATAGCTTTAACTTGCTGTTTAAAAATGAACCACTGATGAACACTTTGGTCTAGATGGTTGAATAGGTAGCCTACAAGTAGAAACTAGTTGAGTTGTACAATGGTACTGTGGTATCACTTTAGTACGAAATTGAACTCAAAATTAGACCATGTAGTTTACAAAGTACTTTCTGTACTGTGTCAAACTTCTGTAGCAAAATTTTTAAGCACTGTTGAGGTATAAAGTGACATGAGAAAGCACATTTATAGTTTAAAATTGATGTTTGACCCATAAAATCACCATAGCCATGGTAGTAAGTGGAGATATTCTTTAAAATTTCCTTATACTTGTGTTGTTTTTTGTGTGTCAGGGAAGATGACACTACTGTAGTTTAGGCAGGCCTTGAACTCACTACATAGTCCAGGTTGGCTGTGGCCTCTTGCCTCAGCCTCCCAAGTGCTGGGATTACAGTTGTGCACCACCACACCTGGCCTCATGTTCCTTTTTAAATGTCTTCCTGTCACTATTCCCTAATTTTTATATAAATTAAAATAAGCAAAATTTTTATGGTAATTTAAGTAGTTCAAAAGTTTCGTTAGATTTTAACTATCAGCATGAATTTAATTTCTGTAAATCTATTAGATTGAAATAGAAATTAATCAGGTTGATTTGTAGTAATTAGGGTTCAGTATGCTAGCTACTTTTTGTTATGTTTTTATTTCCAAGCAAATATAGTCCCTTTCACTGGTATTTATATTTTTACTGCTATTACAATTAGAATATATAAATACATTTTCTATTTAGAAATATGTGACTTGTTTTTGATGCCTCAAAATTACCTTAACCTGACAATAGATTCTACTTGCATGTCCCATAGTAATATCTTCCAAACTTTATAAGTTATTTTTAAAAAGTTTTATTAGAATTTAGGTAACTAGAAAAGGCACATACTTGTGAAAATTTTCTATAAGGTAAGAGTTGTAACTTAGTTTACACACTAAGGAATGTGTTGCCAAACACTAGCTGTCTCTAGCCAGATACTGTGATAACTTCAGGATAGTTCAGGTTACCTGAAGTTCCATGGGATCCTTGGCTGCTGAGATGATAGGCAGCGGATATTTCAAACAGCAAAATGCCTAAAGCCTTAACAGTGGTAGATGCTGCTTAATGTTCATTTTTTAGGCAAGGCTGAACTAGGCTTTCACACTAATGGTGGGACTCCCCGGGGAGTTCCAACTGATTATTTTTTATCCCAAAGATTTTATTTTTATCAGTATGTGATTGTAGTATATGATGATTATATTTATTACGGGGAGTCGGTACATGTACATAGCACATCTGAATTCTTTGTACCTTTATCTTCCCAGGAGCTATGATTATTTTAATGTAAGTTTTGTAGTTTGGGACTTGGGAATGTATGATTCAATAATTACCTAATTGAAATCATTTTCTAGTAAATATTTATGAGCTATAACTTGTGCAAATTAATTGTTTGTTATTTATCATTTCAATTCATCCCACCTACCCTTGAGAGTGTTTTGTAGAAACAATGTGACCCACTGACTGAAGTGATAAGATCTTTAGGTGTTGACACTGCTGCATTGGACATTGCAATATATAGAAGAACCTATAGTTGTGGTTCCTGATTTACCTGTATATTGTTGCTAGGGAGCTGAGAAACTAGTGATGGCTTTGTCACCCTTTGCAGAGATGGTCAGACTGGGTTTCAGGTGTAGGATATTCAAAAATCTCCCTGGTTGTTACAGTGCATTGGCATCTGGTACGTTGGTTAGTTAAACCTGGTGTGAAACCTGTCTGCCTCTTTACTAGTTACAGCCTTAGTCCTGATGATACCTGGTTTCTCTGGAAAGTATTTTGTGGGGTTGTGTGGATAAAAACCCCAAAATGTGTCAGTTGCAGCCTATGGTAGGTGTTCAAATTTCAGGGATTATTGCACTATTATTTTGCACTATGTTACTTAGTACTAGTGGCTTGTACTGTATTTTTAAAGTTAAATAAATATTATTCTGAATGGTTCTAAATGATTTGAGACACTTGAGTTCTCACAGGGAATTAAATCTGACCTGTTTCATTTTTATTTCATTTGTCTTTATGCTCAATTATGAACTAAGCTTGATCTTATCTTGTATATTTGAGATTTTAGCAGTTTTCTAAAATGTGACACTAATGTTAATGCTGACATATTTTTGTGAATTATTTAGAAGGATGTTTCATACTTTGTTAGAATTAGCCTCAGGCACCTCATGTCACCCTTCTTGTGACCATAAGCACTACAGTAAGGTTAAAGCAGTTTTGTTTTTCACTTTGTACATTCACTTTGTTAAGGTTCTTCATGATTTTATAGATAAATGAAGATGAACAGAGATAATGGGCTGAGGAATTAGGACAGATGGAAGATAATACACTTGTAAAATAATTGTAGTTACTATTATATGGGCAGTAGGTATCCTGAATTAAACTTACTGATTTTTTTTAAGATGCCAGTGTGCCTTTTCTTTCTTAGTTGGGAATATACTTTTTATCATAGCCTTGAAACTTAATATAAGTTTCTTTAATTTCTAGAAAGGGGAAAAATAGAAAATTGATTAACTCAATGAAATTTCCCTTTAGTTGGAATACATAGTAAATTGGTGCAGTTGCTTTACAAGTAGTTAACTTCTTCAGGTTAAAGGCATTTTATTTGGATTTTCTTTTTTTTTTTTTTCCCGGCCATGCTCTTTCTTTAGAACTCTATTTTATTGTCAGTGTTTTTCCTTTTAAAGGTAGAATTACTGTTCTGACATTGTTTAGCTTTTAAAAAATTAATTTGGTGAATTTAGTAGTAAAGTGAAGTTATTTGACAAAATTTCTAAAATTTTGTGTGAGAAGTGAATTCTGGTAGCAGATAGAGGCCTTGAGCCAGCTGTTAAAGTGTGTGCGGTTTCTTTTTTGGAGATTTTCTGAATTAGGTGCTGATAAAATTTGGAACTACTCAGTACCATTTTACCAAAGCAGCTACAGATGAGTAGATGTGTTTTTATGTCCAGTGAAACTGGGGGCAGTAGTTTGCTGACCTTTGTGTTTAAGCCTTATATTCACATGTGTCATTTTTTAATTTTACAAAACACAGGTTCTAAGAAAATACTGTTTGCATATGTAAAAGTTATAAACTGGGCTGGGGAGATAGCTCAGCAGCTTAAGCACCTGCCTGGCAAGTACAAGATCCTTTGTACCTCCTCACCCCCCCCCCCCAAAACAAAAAAGTGTATATATCACAGAAGATAGGATGTATTTCATCCTCAATGACAAGTGCAATTTAGAGGTTTTTACTGATAAAAATGGGAAAGCTGGTGAAACATGAAGTAATGATAGATGTTGCCTGCCCCTAAAAGTGATCATTTTTTTTCTTGGCTTATGTAACAATAGCAGTAGTCCCTGGTTTTGTTTTGAACATGGCAAATACCACAGGAAATAAGAGTTTTGAACTAGATGATCCAGCATTTGTCGTTGGAAGTTGCTTTTACAAAGTGCTAGGTTTCTTGGATCTTGGCTTCTCCATGTGAAGTTGGACAGATGCTGTAGAAAAGGTGTAGGTGATGAAGTTGATTTCTACATGATGTGGCAGTTTTTCCTTTATGCTTGGTGATGGAAGCCATGTGTGGCAGAGGCCTGAAGTCCCAAGGAGGCTGAGGCAGGGTTGTAAATGTAAGCCATGCTGGATAATGGTGGGACTTCGTGAGACTGTCTCTACTTTAAAAAGGCCAAGACTGTAGCTCAGTGTGAAGGCCTAGTAGGTTCAGTCTTTAGTGACTTTGTTAGAATTTCTTACAACTGGAACTTGTCAAACTCTAGTCAGTAAAATGAAGGCTTGCTCAGTCAGGCTTTGTGGTAAGGATGCAAAGAATCCAATGCTGATGCTCGTCATAGCTTTGTAGTGCAGCCTTCTGCAAATGGGCTTTCAGGAATGAGGTGTGCAGAGCACAGGGTCAGAGAAAATGAGCCGAGTATGGCAACTTGGGAAACTTTCCGGAGGATGTTATACATGGATTTTCTAGGAAGAATACTTTACTAAGGTGCACAGGATGACGGTATTTTAGGCAGAGGAACAGCCTACTATGTTCAGGAAAATGTGGGTATAAGAAGAAAGAGGATGCTAGTGAGGCAGCAAAAGCCAGGTTGTACAACATCTTTAGAAGCTGGACAGAACTTAATGTCAGAATTCCTCTATGCTTAAATTAAAAAAAAAAATAAGACCTGTATTGTGTTTAAGCTGAAAGATAAAGCAGAAAGGAAAACTTGTGAATTCATCTTTAAGATTTGACTTTAGGTAGTCCTTTAGAGAAGGTATGTGATATTGTGACCATGAAAGGAAAATTATTCTTGGCATGCTGGAGTGGAGGAAAGGTTGAATAAAGTATCTAGCCTGTACAAGGATTTGCTTACTGCAGTTCATCAATAATATCTGATCACTTAAAGATCTCACTGACAGGTTTTAGTAAGGTTTTTTTTTTTTTTTTTCCACTTAAGACCTTTGTTATTGCACATATCTTAACAATGGGAAGGAGACAAAAGGCCAGCAATGCTGTGAAAAAACTAAAACTAAAACGTTACAAACTACTAGCAGTATACCCACAGGGAGGGGGTAGAGGAATCCCTTGGGCCCAAACTGAGTCAAGTTCATGCCAAAACAAGTCAGAAAAGGAAAACAATGACAGATCAGACCATGGATGGCATTCTAAAATGTGTGGAGCAGAAACACTTGTCTCCAACATTCTGTAGACCTACTGGGTGGTAAAGTGTAGCTGCTTTCTGCCAGTGACTAGCACATAGCTCAGGCAAGAATCCTGATCTGGTCAGGTTACAATTCAAAGTGATTGAATTGTAATTCACTTTCCATATGCATGAAACTTGGGAGGGAATCTCCTCCCTGTTTGCATTCAGTTGTATGGAGTGAGTTTGAGGTTGAGAGTTGTCAAAGATGCTCTGTGGTAGTAGTGTTAACACTATATAGAAACAATGTACTCTTTGAAGGCCTAAGGCTATCATGTTGTGTGGGATTTGTAGTATATAATGGAACCAGAGGTTTGGCCAAAGGCTTTGACACCATTCACTGAATGAGTGAAGCTATCTAGCTTGTGTTTATTATTGAATCAAAACAGACCCTTTGTAGCAGTGCTGCCAGTCAGATCCAGGGCCTCTGGTGTGCTTGGCAAGTGCTCTCCCACTGAGTTACATCCACAGCCCTCAAAGTAGAAGTCTAACTGAATTGGTTCGAAACCTTTATCTGGTGTGAAGTTTCTAGTGTCCTGCAGTTGGAGCACAAGCACCTCCCACATCCACTACTCAGCAGGGCCAGGTTTTTGCACAAACTGCTTAGAACAAGGCTGCAGTTTAAAGAACTTTTCACACTTGCCACACTCATAAGTTCTTGCTCCAGTGTGAATTTTCTTGCTCTGTGTGTGTGTGTGTGTGTTCACTGTTCTTGTGGTAGGGATTGACTCCAGTCCCTCTAGCTTATTAAGCAAGAACACTGCAACTGGGCCATACCTCCGTCTTCAGCAGGTTTGGATTTGCAACCAACAGGCCTTCCCATGTTTGGTATCCTCAGGCTCTCCAGTATGAGTAGGCTCATGCTGAACAAGTTTTTATTTGAACCTGAAGGTCTTACCACCTTCTCTGCAGTCAGTGTGGACTGTCTTACTACATAAATATGTAGGGGGCCAGGGAGATGGCTCAGTGGAATAAGCACTTCCCTGGAAGTGCAAGGGCCAGAGTTCTATCCCTGGTTCTGCCAAAAAAAAAAAAGAATTATCTGTACAAAGTATGTCCTCTCAATATGTGAATATAATGTCACTAAACTCTTACAGTCCTTTCTTCCAGAATGGATTCTTTAGTGCTGAATAAATTACATTTTTGGTAGAAGACTTCCTGTGCTTTACCATATTTGTGACTTTTTTTCATTTTAAAAGGTCTCACACTTCGTGTTTCTGTGTGGCTCCATCCCTTTGGAGAGGTCTGGTGATGAAAAAGACCCACAATGTCTGGGTAGCCTGTCCCAAGCTCCCTGCAGGTGGAACGGCTTCCCTAATGTGCTGATCCTGCAGCTGGACACCGAGGATCGCCTTCTTGCATCCCTGCTGTGGGATTTTTTGCCAATGTGCTGTTGGTGTAGGTTTGCAGTGAAACAGACTTATTCCCCAATGCCCCACTCCCACAGTTTCTGACCAGCACTGCAGGGCCAGCCAGCCAGTTTTTCTTAATATGTAAGCTTATTTTCTCTTCCCTGTTAAAGCTAACTCATACCTAAAAATAAAATGGATAATTATTGATCAGTTACCATAAAGTTTAGTGTTATGGGGGGACGTAGGATATAAAAATGTGCACCTGCCTCAAGAAACATGTATCTTATCTACATATGTCTGTCTAAATCCAGGTGAAATACATCATGGACTTGTGTAGCTAGACATAGTCTCAGTACCTGAGAACTTTGTTGTTTCCAAAAAACTCCAGACACTTCTTGAAGAAAAAGTTTTATACTTCTATAAAACTATGTAAAGCAGGCACAATATAACATATAGTAAAGCAGCCAGCCCCCCCCCCTGCATGTTTCTACACTCTAACATGGTGTACTGCGCAGTGAGAGGAGGAATTAATTGTATAGTGTACTAGGCAGGGTCTTCAAAGGCCAAGGCCTACCATGTCAAAGGCGTTCAAAATAAGAGTAGTAACCTGGCCAGGGAGATGGCTCAGTGGAATTAAGTGCTTCCCTGGCAAGCACAACGGCCTGAGTTCAATCCCCAGTTCTACCAAAAAAATAAAATAGTACCAAAAATGCTCTTACGTAGTGGCGGCATCACCAGGGTTGTTCATAGACCTGGTGCTTTGCAGAGTTCATGGTAAGTGCAGAACCCAGCAGTGTGGCTGTGCTGAAGGCTGCAGTACCTGGATGGTCTAGTTTCAGTGTGATGAAGATCATATTTCTTGGTGTGTAAAGGGTTATCTTTAGTGATGAAATCTATTAACAGTTTAAAAATTATTTTCCATTTTGAGATTTAAAAAGTCAGTTGTAAGTTGTTTCTCTAGATATATTGGTATATTTATTTGCCTCATACTTTGGAAAAGGCAAAATGTCAAAATAGCCTTAGGTGGATGTTTTTCTTTCATAAAATAGAATATTAAAGGAGAAATACTCAAGATTTGATGTTTAATATCTTTACCATTTTAAGTAAAACATTTGTCAGTAAAACTTTCCCTCACTGATACTAAGTACCTGTATTTCTCAATCCCTAATTGCACATCCACATCTAAAGATATTGAAAGACAAAACTGACATCAAGGTATTTTCTAACTTACGGAAATTATACTCCAAATATAGGGCAAGCCTATAAATGAGAGTATGAAGAAAGTTACTATGATGATTTTAGGTGTCAAGTTGATTGGTATAAAAGGTCCCTAGAGAGATGTACAGCATTATTTCTGGGTGTGTCAGCTGTGTCCAGAAGAGGCACTTCAGTCAGTGGACTGAAGGAGAGATACTACTCCTCACCCATTGTGAGCAGGTACCTTCCAGGAGCTGAGGACCTGGACATAGCACCAAGGGCAGAAGAAAGGTGAACTATTTCCATTCCAGAGCTAGGACACTTCAGTTGTATCCTTGGACATTTACAGGTGCCAAGTTCTCCAGGGTATATCAGTTTCTTAGCCTTGGATAAGAGTTATACCAGGGGTGTTCCTGCTTCTTGGGTCTTGGAACCTACACTGAGCTAAGCTGTTAGCATCCCGGATTCTCTACTCTATGCTCAGCCCATTGTGGGATTCCCAGGGGTCTGGCCTCCACTTAACCAGTAACAAAGTTACATTTGACATACTTAGATCTAAGGCCAGTACTAGTTTGAAGCATGAAATTTGGGCTGGGGTGCAGTCCAGTGTAGATTCTGATCTGCAGTACCTCAGCAAACAAGCAGCCAAGCAAACCCCCCATAACTTTCTCCTATGAAGCTCTAAGACAACCCCAACCTTGAACTGGAGGTCACTAACCAAGACTGATTATCCTATTTCATTTATCTTTGTATATTAAATCTTTCTATAAAGTGTATACTATCAATATTCAAAAAAAGGTTAATTGAGTAATTGCAGAGATAGCTTGGTGTTCTAAGTACCTGTCTGGGAAGTGCAGGGACCTGGGCTCAGCTCAATCCCTGGTAGTGCTACTGCGTGGTGTGCTGGCCCTGCCCCTGGGGCCACTGAGCTGAGACCTGGTGTGGTGCCTGCCTATAATCCCAGCGCTGGGGAGGCTGAAAACAAAATGATCACCAGGAGTTGAAGCTGTATAGCAATACCCTGTACCAAATAAAAGATTTAAAAAAAATGTTCATGGAAAGAATTTGACGAACTTGAACAGAGAATATGAGAAGACTTTTAAAGTTATGGTGCCCTCAGGTGGCATAATATTGCAAAGCAATTTAGAGAAAGAATATTCAATTATTTTTAATCTTGAGCTGTATTTGGTTTTAAGTTACCACTCTATGTTAATAAGGCTTCTACTCCAAATTATCTTAATCATGTCAAAAATTTGAATGAATTTCATCCCCCTTCTTATTTAATTACAAATTGGAAGGATACTATTCATTAGGAGGTAAATTTCCTAAGTTGACCTGTCTACCACTGTCTTGTTTCTCCAGTTGCCAAGAAAAAGCTTAGTGGTGCTCACTGTTGCAGGTATTTTTCCAGTAAGACAGAGAACTTGTACATCGGCAGGGCTTTAGAAATACCTCAAGCTTTTATACTTCTTTACTGTACACAGATCTGCATTTCTTTTGGGAGCACACATTTGTTTCATATTAGAATGTAAATCATAGTTCTGTATTTTCATTTAACGTTCTTATTATGCCTTTTCTAAAATGAGTTTTTCTGTTTTTGCTTTTGTTTTTTTACATTGTGAATATGTAGGTTCATTTACTTTTTGTGTGTGTGTGTGTGTGTGTGTTTTTGAGACAAGTTCTCACCATATATTTCAGGCTGGTTTGGAAGTCACTTTGTAGGCCAGGTTGGCCTCAAGCTTAAGACGATCTTCCTGCCTCTGCCTCCTGAGTGCTGGGATTATAGGCATGCACAATTACACCCTCACTGTTCATTACTTCTAACTGAAGAATAATGAAGACTATATTCACCAGGTACTCTTAGATATGTAGAAAATATGAGTGGTTGCTTCTACTATTACTATGATTATGCAGATTTGATGACATGCTGTAGATAGGTTGGCTTCCCCAACTAGTCAGATATTTTCAGATCACTGCTGTCTGCAGGTACCATATCCCGGAATTCAAACAACTGCGAATGGAAGATATTTGAAAAAGTTATTTGTACTGGAGATGTATAAGTACTTTTCCTTTTTTGTTCTTTAACCCAACAGCTACTTAAATGGCATTTCCATTTTATCAGGTACTATAAACAGTCCAGAGATTTAAGACTTAAAGTATTCAAGAAGAAGTGTGGAGATTACATGCAACTACGACAGCGTTATGAAAGTTCTCTGATCACTAGGTTTGGTACACTAGAGGTACTGAAAAAGATTCCTCATGGATACCAAGAAATCTAAAGAGCTAGGTGTAAGATACTTGTTTTAGGGATGTCCAGTTTAGGGCAGTGGAAGAGCCTGGAGACAATTTTTTTGGACGTTCATTAAGTGATTGAAATCAAAGATAAAATACCATGAATAGGAAAGTCTTCAGTAGAGTTTCCCACCACGTCCAGGTATAACACAGCACCTTCTCTTACTAAAGGATTTTCATTCACTTGTTTAGCAACAATCTACTGGGAATCTGTTGTCTAGTGGTCATTGTGGAACCTCTGGGAATGTAGGTCATGAAAAGGAACACCTGTCTTGGGTGAAACTTTTCCTCTTGTGAGGAGACAGGAAAGTACACTAGGCAGCAGGATGGGTGGTACTGCATGCAAAGAGGCCAGTCGGAACATACTTCACAGAGATGGAGAGCTGGCTTATTTTGAGAAAAATGAGGTGTTAGCGGGGTGGAAAGAAGTTTTGAGAACGGGGCTGCTGTGTGAATTGCATTTCAGGATTATGTGTGGAAGAACAGTAAAGAACGTAAGAATGGCAAGCAGAGGTCTTGATAAGTTTGTGAACAAAGGCACCACTGGGTATTTCCCATTGTTATCACTTCCTGTCTAACTGCTTCCTTAATTAATGTGTGTAGTGACTTTCTTTGCCTCTTTTGATCAGTTTTTGATTAGTGGACTTTAAATCTATTTAATCTGTAAGTAGGGTTGCTATTCCTGCTTGCTTTTTGGGTCCTCTGTCATGGAATATTTTTTTCCATTCATTGATTTTTATTTAGTCTTTGAATTTCTTTCTGGATTAGGTGTATTTTTTTCATGCAGCATGCCATTTGGTCTTATTTTTGAATCTTATCTTCAACTCCTAAGGAGTTGAAGCAATTCACATTGAGAGTTATTATCTAGACTTATTCTAGCCATTGCAATCCTTTTCTTTGGTTGTTGCCTTTTCCTTTCCCTTTTGTGTAGCTGCTTGTTTTGGTTGATGCAGTCATTCCATCCAGCTTTTTTTTTTTTTTTTTTTTTTTTTTTTTTTTTTTTTTTTTTTTTTTTTTTTTTTTTTTTTTTTTTTTTTTTTTTTTTAACACCATTGGCTTTCTTATTTCTAACTAGGACATTATCTCAGTTACGTTTTACTCATTGCTGGGACAAAATACCCAATACCTAAAATTAAGACAGGAAAGGTTTATTGAGCTCACAGCTGTGGAGGTTTCAGTCCATACTCAGCTGGCTCCCTGGCAGAGTGGCACATGGCAGAGAGCAGCAGTTCATGGCAGCAGAAAACAGCAAAGAGCAAAGGGAAGGGCAGCCAGCCTCTCTCCCCTCCTCATTATAAACAAGCTATCCTGGGACTAGGAGTATAGAACTCTTATAATGTCCATGCCTTCCTCTTGCCCAGGATGAGGATGTTTACAAACTTAAGAATCCTGGCTCTCTGTTAAGTCACTTAATTAAGCTTCTAAACTTCTCAAGTTGACACACTGTATCAACCAGTACAGATGTGCCTGGAAGTGTTTGGAATGATGGTTACGTGGTAAGTTGTTTTGCATGGACTGCCCTTACTTATTTTGAAAGATAGCTTTGCATGATAGTCTGAACTGAGAGTTGTCCTTCAGGACTTGAAACAATTTGCTCCAAGATCTCTTGGCATTTTTGTTGATGGTCTGCTGTAGTCTTATTGGGTTTAGCTTTCTAAGAGATTTATTGCTTTTCTCTGATTCTTAAGAGTCTGTCATTGTATTGGTCTTCTGGGATTTTGATTATGATGTGTGATGCAGAAGTTCGTCTCTAGTCCTGGTTATTTTGGGTTCTATATGCCTTGAATGGAGGCAAACTTAGGCTGAATGCTTCTGTTTACAGACATAATTGTTCATAAACAGAAATGTTCATTAACCAAGATGGTACTAGAGTCTTAGGTTAGTAATCTTTGCATTACCTAGTAGCTGTCTGACCAATTTTCCTTGCTTTGTTAATGTGTTTAAAGTACATCGGAGTATACAGTTTCACATGTCAGACCTCTCTTGTTTTTTTTTTTTTTTTTTTTTTTTTTTGCGAAACAGGGGATTGAACTCAGACCCTTGCACTTGCCAGGGAAGTGCTTATTCTACTGAGCCATTTTCCCAGCCCCTATGTAGTAGAATTCTTTATCTCCTGTGTTTTAGCTTTTGATGGACTCTAGTTGTTTGGTAAACTGTTATTCGTGTTCTGAGTGGGCTTTGGTTAGCTCTTCTATTTCTTTTTTTAGGGGGTAGGTACTGGCAATCAAACTCAGGACCTTGTGCTTCCAGGCAGGCACTGAGTTACATCCCTGGGCTGAGCTCCTCCAGTTAACATTCCTGTTATTTAGGCATACTGATCAGTTCCACTGATTGGTTATATCATCTTTGACTTCACCAAGTTTCTTCATTTCCTCTTTGATCATCTGATTCAGCCCAGCACCTTGGTGTTTGCTTTTCTTTTCCCTGATATACCTCCCATCTGTCTTTGATGAGTTGGGAGTTTTCAGGTCTCCTTTTCTCATGCTTCTATTTTTTAAAAAATTTGTGCTGAGTGTTGAGGTCCAATAGAGTGCAAAAGATTTTGTTGCTGGTGTGTATTTTGATTTTGGCTTTATTTGCTAAGGGGTATTGTGCGCTACTTTGACCTATTGCATTAAGTAGGCTTGAACCTAGTCACTGAGTTGAAAGAAGAGGTTTACTGCTTATCACTCACATCCAACTATTATCCACCAGTGCTGAACATTTAAATTTGTTTTGGTGATTTCACCTTTCATCAGTGGTCTTGCAGACTGTACTGTGCTTCTACCAGTAGCTAGGCTGGGATGTAGAAGGAGAAGGGAAGGAAAGAAGGGAATCAGTAGGAAGGGAGGGAAATACCAGTAGAGGTCAGTCATCTCCGTATGCTCCTTCCCCAGGCATTGTTGGAAGCTCCTTGACCTGCCTGCAGCCTTTTGGGACAGTTGCTGTCTAAGGAGCTTCACTATCTGACTAGGGAATTGGCACAATCCCTGGGCTTGGTGGGAACTTCTTCAGCCAGTGTAGGATGGTGGGGGTTGCAGGGCAGCATTCTGTGTCAGGTCTCCCCAGGGTCTGGGTGCACACTCAGGAGACCTGCTGTGGTCTCTTTCTGCCGCATCACCTTTGCTCACCTCTGTCTCCTGTGATGTGGGCCGCAGTTCCCCACCAGTGAGTTATGCGCTGCCTCCAATTCATGGATTTTGTTACTCTTTGCTTAGGATGTAGGGCTGCTTGCTAGCAGGTGGGTAGTACACAAGATGCTCCAGGGACGCAGAGGTCTCTGGTGTTCAGAGGGATGACAAGGGAAGGGATGCCTGTTGCACTTAGTGCTGTTGCCAGCCCCTTCCCATGCGTTTTACCAGTTGCAGTGTATGGCACCTTGGGAGACTACTGTAACTGTTCTGTGCATGTTTCCTCTTTCAGGTGGAAGCAAGACTATGTGGGGACTCTGTCTCAGGTGTCCTGTGTCTGCAGTACTGACTCCTTGCTCAGGATGGTGCAGTCACTGGGTAAATGATGTAAGAGATGCTGTGGACAAGGACAGCCCTGCTCCCCTGTCATTTGATTTGACAATAGTAGATTTTTCCTTCAGGTTGATTCTCTAGGTCTGGGTCCATTTGCCACCCGCATTTCAGAGTTCCCACGTTATCCTGGGTGTGTCCTCTGATCCTTCCTCACGTACCTCTGCCTCTAGTTGGTCATGATGGAGCTGAACTACTAGTGAGGATGAAGCGGAGCTGCTGAGAAGACAGATCCAATCGATCTGGATCGGTCAGGGAGTGAAGAAACACAGGGCAACCTTTCAGTTGCCTCCTCACTGAGGTGACACCCAGTGGCCACAATTTGAAGGCTTACTTGGCTCAGAGTTGGTAGTGGTTTTTGATGCGTATGGGCCCCATGTGGATACCTACACGAGTCACCTGCTGATCCACTAGGATGGCTCTCCAAGATGGCGATGAGCCCCAGACAACCACCTCTTCCCCTTCTTCCAGCTCTTTCACCATTCCTTCACATACCAAGGAGCTCTCCAGTAAGTCATAAAAATGTCATGTACCCTACCTTCCTGACCAGAAAACCATAGAAGCGGCTGCTTTCTTTGGTCAGAGGATTCTTGCATATTTCCCTGTGGTCCTCCCCTCCCTGCAGTAAAGGCCTCTTTTATCTTTCCTGTCTCTTTATTGTCCCCCAAACCCTAATGTTTTAGTGTCATGGCTGAGGCTGGTGGGCCCTGTGGCTCTCAGGGCCCTCTCGTAACCCAGATCCCAAGGTGCCTGAACCTGTTTTCTGTTTCTACTGCCTCTGTTGCCTGCCATTGTTAGCTTATATCCAACACTAGACAGACTGAATTCTTATGGGTGAGCCTATCCATGTCTCTGGAAATTCTGCTGTTTTTCTTTTCCTTTCATCTGGAAAATCATGGTTGACAACAGTCACAAAATCAGGCTTTGGCCTTTTCACTCATAAGCGACAGCTTTCTAGTGAGGGATGTTGGGATTTTTGCCCTATGTTCACTCTTAATTTGGTTGCCATGGGAAATATTCCTTCCCATGGGCTTCCATCCCATTGGGCTATCTCCTAGAGAACCTCAGTGCCCTTGGACTTTGAGGCTATCTCAGACCCAAATGACTTTGTTTTACTGCCAGATGGCTTAGCCACAATATAAACTCGACAGTGGTAGCTAATGGCCTGAGGAGGGCATGCATCTTTGACTCTGAACTTATTGCTGATCTCAATACGTATTATCATTGCGACGGCAAGTGGCATGAGATGCCTTACAACTGGGCTTCTACTGCACTCTGGGAAGGTCCTTGTCTTACTGAGGCATGTGGGTGCAGGCAAGTGCTCTTGTCTCGCTACGCAGTGTCGCTGCCAGACCCCACCTCCAACCTTTCTTCTGATTCGGACTCTGTTAGATGATCCTATCAATGATGGCCCCCAACCTTTCCTCCTCCTGCGGAACCCCCTTGGTCCCTGCCTATCCACTGGTACAACCCTCACCACCCCATCCACCGGAAATTCATGTCTGCTGTGTCACATCTCTGTCCACTCTGCCAGACCCTGCCTCTGCCTCCTGCTCTTTCTCTGCCTCACCCACGGATTCCACCATTTTTGTCTCTTCCCTTGTATCGGAACCTCAGGCACCATCAGCTCCTCCTCCTCCCTTTTCTCCTCCTGTGTTCCATACCCATTCCCCCGTGACTCAACCTCCTTTACTGCCACTGTGAGGTCACTCCTCCTGTGCCCTCAGAGTGCTGACCCTGCCAGACTGTGATAAATGATCACAAGCCCCAATCTCTTTTTTTCCTCTCTGGATCATGTAGGCCCAGAGGGACTGGTTCGTTTTCATGTCCCTTTTTCTCTCTGGGATCTTTCTGATAGAAATCACTACCTGGGATCCTTCTCAGCTGACCCTCACACCTATATTAAAGAACTCCAATGTATGGTTAAGTCTTGTAATGTACATTGGCAAAGTAGAGGTCTCCAGATAGAACCATGACAGATACTTGCCCTGTACTTGGGTGAGAAGATTCTGTTGTCCATTAGGTAACCAGAAAGAAAAGTATGTGCTTTGTGGGGATGGGAAGAGGCTATTGTTGAGCTTGAGGTGTGCAGAAGGCTCTGTATCAGTAGCCATGCAGAGTTCGAATCCAAAGAGTCCCCCAGCCCAAGTGATGAGTTAGCAAAATCAAGAGCCAACTCAACCACAGAAATCACAAATGGCACCCTGCTGAGTCTCCCCTTTCATGGCCTCTGGCCAGAATGAGACCTTCCTCAGGAAGAGGTGAAACCCCAGTGAAGGATTGGGGCACAGCGCAGTAGTAAAGTGCTTGCATAGTCTGCTTACCTAGACTCTGAGTTTAATTTCTAGCTTGGCAGACAATAAAGCCAGTAACCAAAAACCCAGTATGAGGTTTCTGGCATGAAGAAGCACAGAACAGATCTTGAGGTAACCACCTTCATGGGAAAGTTGGGGGTGAGACCTTCTAGAAGGAAGAGACACAGGGAAGTGCAGCTCCAAATTCTGTGTGTAAACTCTGCCCAAGCCCACCAGGAAGACTTAATCTTCAGCCTTACTGGCTGGCAAGGTAGAAGGTTGCTCTCTCTGTTTCTTTGTTGTTAAATTAAAAAAAAATGTTTTACATGATAGTTATGAAGAATAAAAGAATAAATATGGTCACCTGCTGTGTAACGAGGCTGTGTGAACAATGGCAGTCTCATTAGGTTATAAGGGAGCTGAAAGATTCCCATCACCAAGCGATGGTGTAGCCATTATAACATCATAGTATACTATAGTTTTGTGATGATGCTTGTGAAAAACTGCTACATTTCTAGTCATATAGAAGTACAATACTTGGTAATGACAGTAAGTGACAATGTTATTGTGTATTTACCATTTTCTGCACCTTTTACCCTTCTTTTGGAGTGCACGCTTAGTTATAAAAGAAGGCTTCCTGTAAACCCTGTGCTTCCTCTCTGGCTACAGCCTCCTAGAGGGTGTGTTTACTGCATCGTTCTCTTCTTCCCCTTGCTCTGACTTCCACTGTGTTCCTTGAGTGCATGGACAGACTCTGTCGATGGCTGACCAATGTAGGCTTGTGTGAGTAACTGCTCTCTGAAGTTCTCATGGGACAAAATGGGTCAGCATCACATTTCTCAGAGTGTAACCTCAGCCATGCATGACAGCATCAAGTATTAATACAGTGTTTGCTGTGGTTTTTTTTGCATGTGTGTGTTTAGGACAGGGTCTACAAGGGTCTCACTGTGTAGATTGGACTCGTAGTGATCCTTCTGTTTTACAGCCTCCCAAGAGCTGGGATTACAGGCACATGTTGCCATGCCCAGTCTCAATCGCAGTCTCAGCATGCCCTGGGAGTGGGGCCGGCATGGCAGGCCAGGAGATCGAACTTCCCGCCCTTGTGTCTGCCTAAGCAGGTACTTTAAGCTGCTCATCTATTTGGCCAGCCCTTTCAGTGTTTACTGTTAATCAAGGCTCTGGCAAGTGACAGATACTGAGCTCAGGTCTGCTCAGGTGGAAAAGGAACTCAGTTGATCAATAGCAAGGAAGATCAGAGAGCAGCTTCAGGAACTCAGCATTTCTAGTTCTCTCTCTCTCTCTCTCTCTCTCTCTCTGATCCTTCCTTTCTTCCTTCTTCCCTCTCCTCCTCTTCTTCTCCTCAAACAGGCCTTGCCTTGTGTTCTGAGGTTTACCCTTTTTCTCCTTTCTACTGATAGCTTTCTTATTTGGGCATGAGGTGGAGAAGATCTGTCTAGATTTCCCTCCTCTCTGGTAAGTGAAAGAATAGTCACCGAAGTGTGCCTCATCCTAAGCTCAGTAACCTGCAGAAAGTTTTCCTTACATGACAGTGTGACTAAGGATGCAGTTGGGATTAAAATTGTTAATCAACTGGTCCTAAACTGGGGAGGCATCCTGAATGGTCTGGGCTGGCCAGGTGTCATTGTTAGGATCCTTAAGGTGGGAGAAGGAGGTAGGAGAGAGTGAGGAAGAGCTGTGCTTACAGAAGGCCCATGTGATGCCACGGAAGATGGCCTTGACCACTGCTGCTGGCTCTGAGGGTGGCATGGAGCCACCAGCCACGGGGCAGGGTGGCCTTCAGGAGCTGCGAAAGGCAGTGAAATGGCTTCTGCCTTGGAACCCCTAACACCTGGAGACCTGTGTGGAACTTTTGGGTCATAAACTGTGAGTAATATGTTCTGTTGTGGTAGCTGATACAACCACTAAAGCACCCCAGATTTGGTGAGTGATTCCTGTTTTGTGGAGTTTAAAAGTTAAGCAATAAAACAACCATGGTTGATTTCCTATCATCTTGTGTTTTGAAATTCTGTATTGTTTCTAATGTTTTTTAAAAATTATTTTAAATTTTCTTTAAAATGATTTTTTTAAAAAAAGTTACACAACTTGGAGGTATCTCTTTAAGGAAAACTTGAAATATTTAGAATGAGAAAAATAATAAGTTTCAAAATTTGAAATACACATGTGCCATGAACTCACAGAATTCGGAAACATAATATTTTAAAATGAATTAACAGATAATTCATTAGCATGTTTCTTCCACTCAATTTTGGCTGAATTTTCTCTGTTCTCTTCTTCATATGTTATGTAGTAACCCGTTCTTTCCTCTAATGCTAGAATTTATAATTTATATTTTATTATTGTTAGGTAAGTAGAGTTTCAGTTTAATAACTGGTAAATTTTTTTTTTTTTTTTTGGTGGGACCAAGGTAATAACTGGTAAATTTTTAAAGAGATGACATTTTAAGATTAAGTGCCAAAGGCCTTAGACGGATGTATTAGTTACTCTTGTTGCTGGACAAACACCTGTCACTCAAAATGAGGGAAGGAAAGGTTTATTTATTTCACAGTTACTGGAGGTTTCAAAACACTGGAGGAGAGGCTGAGGATCACCCTCTCCACATCTCTCAGAAAGCACAGGCCAATCAGTTTAACGGTTCACACCTTTCTGGCCCCACCTCTCAGGCCCCACCCTGGTCTTCTGGCCCCGCCCCTCAGGTCCCGCCCTGGTCCTCTGGCCTGGCTCCTCAAGCAACTGGCTCCCCCAGCCACTTTTGCCTCATCATTTACATGAGGTTTTGGGGAGACAACTAGACACAAACCATAAGGATCACTAGCCACTGAGCCCCACTCAGCTTAATGCTTATTGAAAAAACAGCTGGGTAGAGGCTTGTGGGTTAGCTCAGTTGTTTAGGCACCTGCTTTGGCAAACTCAATCAGGCTCAAGGAACTGTGGCTTACTCCCCAGCTCCACATGCCTTACCATCCCTACCTTTACAGCAGCCTGAGCCATCAAAAAAAAAATCCTTCTCAACTTCTGGGCTGCCCAAATAGCTCAGTGAATTAAAGCACCTGCTTAGGTAGAAGCAGGGGATGGGAGTTCAATCCCCGAGCCTGCCATGCCAGCCCTGCCCCTGGGGCCACGCTGAGATGGTGATTGAGACTGGGGAGTGGTGGCCCGCGCCTGTAACCCCAGCACTTGGGAGACTGTAAACAGAAGGATCACTACAGGTCTGACCTACTCAGTGAGACGCTATACACCCTGTAAACCCTGTCCTAAATGCAGAAAAACAAACAAACAAACAAACAAACCAGCTGGGTGATGGTGCATCTGTCTTCTGTTTTGAGCACGCATGGACTGAGACAAGGCTGCAGCCAGTCTTCAGGACATGAAAGCAAGTGCTGAGGCTGTGATGCAGGTGCCATAGCTGGTCAAGATTTTCCAGCAGCGTTCAGAGAAATTATTAATGCAGGTACTTCTGTACTTCAGTGGGATTTTAACATTGGTGAGCAAGGAAACCTGTGCTAGGAAGAGTAGCATGGGCATCAGTATTTCTGTGCTGTCAAGTGGAAGCATCTTTTAGCTTACCATTCAGTTTTTAAAAATCTTTATTGGGCTGGGGAGATGGCTCAGTGGAATAAGCGCTTCCCTGGCAAGTGCAAGGGCCTGAGTTCAATCCCTGGTTCCACCAAAAAAAAAAAAAAAAAAAAAAAAAAAAATCTTTATTTATTTGGTACAAGGTTTCACTACACAGGATCACTCCTGTGATCTCTTGTCTCAGCCTCCCTACTGCTGGAATTCCAGGCATGTGCCACCACACGCGATTTCAGTGGCCAGCACAGCATGTGGTACTGGGGATTGAACCCCGGTCCTTGTGCTTGCCAGGCAGATGCTTAGACTGCTGAGTTATCTCCCCCGCCCCTTAGTTTACTTTCTGAGAACACTTGAGCACACAAAGGCACCACTCAGGTCTTCCCATCTGGTAGCATGGAGAGACTGTAGCATGGCCTGGGAGTCCAGGAATATCAGAGCCCCCTCTAGGGGCCTAGATTCCCTCCCTGGCCTTGGGCTCGGTGATTGAAGGATAACACCTAAAGCTTTTGGAGCTGGGAAGGTACTGGTGGGAAGGTGGATCCCTTGGGAATGTGAGATTCTTCCCTAATTAGCCATCCATACTATGGGTTATTATAAAATTATTTAAAATGAAATCTATCTATATATTGCCCAAAGAGATACCTTTGAAGTACTAAGTGGAAAGAAAATTATACAATATTATGTAAAGTCTGGTCCAGCTGTGGAAAGGTTTATAAAAGAAAAAGAAAAAAGGACTGAGTACCTGTGCATATATTTTTGTGAGTCTTTTGTGTGCCAAGAGTCATCAAAAGCCTCTCACAAGCAATTACTTCTGGAGAGGTGGCATTGGATGGGGCTAGCAACATAATTATCTTTACATTAAGTTTTAATTACTAATTAACAAATCCACTATGACTGAAAACAATTAAAGCCAAAGTGTAATCCTTTGAATATTATTCTTGGCTGCCTTGCTAACTCATTCATTCCATTTTGATCCATTTAATAAGAGATCTTTCTCATCTTTTTATATATTTATATGGTTATATATAAATATATGACCATGGGGAAATTTATAATATTTTAAAAATATGCAATATCATGTTGTATAAATTATTTTGGAGACAAAATCTCACTACGTAGCCCAGGCTGGCTTTGAACTTGTGGTGAACCTCCTGCCTCAGCTTCCGAATGCTGGGATTACAGGTAGGTGCCACCACGCTCAGCTTGTATTCTCTTGTAATACACTAAAGTATTTTTTTTAATATACAGTTAGCTCTTGACTTATGATAGTTCAACTTGTTATTTTCGATTTTACAATGGTATGAAGCAATTTGATTCAGTAGGAAGCATACAGGAGTGTGCTGAGGCTGTGATGCAGGTGCCATAACTGATGAAGATTTTCCAGCAGCGCTTAGAGAAATTGTTGATGAAGGTGCTTATGTACTTCAGTGGGAAACCCAGTCATGCCTGGCTTTTGATTTTTAGCTTTTGCAAGAAGGGCCACTCCGGTCGCTAAAAAAACATGCCTCCTGGCATATATTCTTTTTTTCTCTAGCAGTAGTGAAATACTGGATCATAGGGTGTGAAACCAGAAAAGGAGTTAAAAATAATTTTAAAAATTTAGAAGAGGAGTCAGGCGTGGTGGCGCATGCCTGTAATCCCAGCACTCGGGAGGCTGAGGCAGGAGGATTGTTGTGAGTTCAAGACCAGCCTGAGCTACAAAGTGAGCTTAAGGCCAGCCTGAACTGCATAACGAGACCCTGTCTCAAAAAAAGACAAAAAAAAAAAAAAAAAAAAAAAAATTTAGAAGAGGACATGCAATCCACATTTCATAACCTGAAGGAAATTTAAAAAAAACCACATTGTCTCGCTTTTAAGAAAATGTATTTGGGACAGGGTCTTACTAGCAGCTCAAACTCAGTGATCCTCCTGTCTCAGCCTCCCCAGAGCTGGGATTACAGGCATGCAGTACCATGCCCAGTCTTGGTGGCCAGCTCAGTGCGGCCTGGGGCAAGGCCAGCACAGAACACCGGTGATTCTTGAGAGACCTAGTTTCTGTCCCTGTAGCTCTGGAACTTACCTGACAATGACGAAAGGCTCATAAATTAGTTTCTGGGCATGCTATTTACAGACCTGATACAAGATAAAAGCATCTCTGAGCTGCACAAAAGCATTGGGTGAGAACTCACAAAAGTGGAAATGCCTCCTCTGAGATGTCTCTGGATGTAGAACATACGTAGAGACCACATTGAGACTTTTTACAGAAATTAAACTACCCAGCTCATGCATTCGTACGCTTAAGCGAGGTTCTCAATGGAGACACTGCAGTACAGTGCTTTCATAGAACTCACCAGCAGAGGGGGCCAGTGAGCTCTCCATGATGGGGCCTGACAGGCTCAGGGAACATTAGCATTTCCTTGTATGCAGTGCGCGATTTACTGTGCCCCAGGATGTTTCAGCTTGGCATCCCACAGGAAAGGCCACAGCTTTCATTTTCTTAAGGCGGAAAGGTTAGTTTATATATGGAATGATGTATGCGCATTGTTAACCTAATAGAACAAAAATCAATACGTGAACGATTTTGTATAAAACACAAAATGATGCACGACTGCTCCTGCCCATTCTTTCGTTCTCTCCAATTATATTCCCTACAAGCAGTATTTTACACCCTGGCTTCTTTTTACCTTGCTTTTTCTTTCTTTCTTTTTTTTTTTTTTTAATGATCTGAACAATTTGTAGATTTGAAAAATATGGAAGGGCCCTTAGAGAAAACTGTTTTCCCTCCCACGAGGTTCCCTAACTTCCCCCTCCTTCACTAACGGCAGTGGACAGATTACTGACCTGACAGAGATCCCATGTAATGAGTCTTAGCAAATAAAAGAATTCTAAAAAAGCAAAATATGTATATGGGGGGAGGCAGGCGCGGCACAGCAGGCCGGGGATCGAATCTCCAGCCCCTGCGCCCGCTCATGGGCTCTTTCTCGTCACTCTTTCGTCCTGTCCTCTCACCTTCACCTTCCTCTCTTCCTCATCCTCCTGTGCTTCACTAAACCCTGGGCCTTTGCACACCAGGCAGGTGCTTTACCACTGAGTTACAACCCTACCCTTTTATTTTTGCTAAGTTGCCCAGGCTGTCTTTGAACTTGTGATACTTCTGTTCCAGCTTCTAGAGTAGCTGGAATTATAGGTGTGCAGCACTGTATGCAGGTTAACTCTTGATTTATACTTAAGGCAGATATTTCAATTAGTAATCTTTTCTCTAAAGAATTTCTGATTACCTGAAGCCTTTCCTGTTGTAATTCAGAAGCTTCATAGCATTGTGATTCCTGGTCTTTTGTATGTGATCTTCCTTCTCCCCAGATTTGTTGGTGGAATTTTGTGGTGCTGTTGTTTTCCTTTTGTCTCTAAAATTTTATTTTGTGGTGCTTTGAGCAGACCTTTTAGCTCATGGCAATCTTGGAATCTTTTCTCTTTACTCGGATATTCTCTGTTACAGCCTTCTCTGTCTTCGTTCAGGTGGGCTTGCACCTGTTGTGCTCCTTTCCTGGTACTTTGGTGAGCTGCAAAGGGAGAGGAGCCTGACTTAACCAGGAATCTCTGCCCCAGCACTTTTGGAAGATTTGCTGCAAGAGGAACCCAAGCTTGATGTGAATCTATGGAAATGATCCTTCCAGACACTGGAAACAAAACAGCAGAATGCATCTCTTAGCAAATAGTTCTGTAAGGGAAGGTTTTTTCTTTTTTCTTTTTTAAAACTTGGCTTTCTTTTTGATCTCACTCTTTTTTTGTGTGTGTATTTAATATAGTCTGTGGGGTTTCAATACATAGCTTGGACTTGTAGTGATCCTCCTGTTTTCAGCCTCCCAAGGGCTGGGATTACAGGCATGTGCCACCACACACAGTCTCAGCACACTCCGGGGCAAGGCTGGTATTGCACCCAGGGGATCGAACCCTGGTCCCTGCGCCTACCTAAGTGGGACCTTTAGTCTGCTGAGCCATCTGGCCGTCCCTGATACCAAAGTTAAAGTGAGTAATGAGGAAAGGTTGAGATGGCTGAAGAAGAACGGGCCTCGGTAACTCCCGGCTGAGTTACAGTTCAGAGGATATGTGGGGCTGGGCATTGTGGCCTCAGAGCCCAGAGTCACTGGCGCAGGGGAGGAGCCAGCCTTCACCCTCTTCAGCAGTGTCCTCTCATCAAGGACTTCTGATGCCAAGCACCAGCTTTCGTGGCCCCTTCTTAGCCCCAGACTCTATCTTGAACTCGAGGTCTCTTACTTGCTGTTCTCCTCTACAGAACTTCAAAACAACTCTCTCTTAAGCCTGTTTAGCACTGGTTTGGCCCTGTTACCACTATAGTTCCTGTGCCTGGAAGCACAGAGTTATTACTTGGGGAACTTGAACTTAAAAAAAATACCTGTTCCCAGAAGCATAAGGGACAGGGCCTGGATTCTGCAGGAGAAACACTGACCTGCACACAGTGAACCTGCTTTGGAAGTTGCTGAGGTAGTGCAGTACCTTAGGGAGGCCCTCTGAGGGGGACACACATAGGACTTCGGTGATTCTGCTTTGATCCCTCCTATTCTTTGGGTGACGGTGGCTCTGTGGGTGGTGCTGGGAGGAGAGGCTGAGCTTCCTTCTGTGCCGTGCAGCTGTCACATATAGATCCCATTACTAAATTATTACTTATGATTGGCACATCGGCAGTCTAAACACCTGCCTGGCAAGTACAAGGTTCGATCCCCAGTATCGCATGCTGTTCAGGGCACTGAAACCGGGTGTGGTGGTGCACACCTGTGAGCGCAGTGCTGGAGAGGCTGAGACAGGAGGATCACTGCGAGTCTGAGCTGCATAGCAAGACCCTATACCAAATACATAAATAAATGATTAAAAAATAAAAATAAAAATTGGCCCATAAAGTCGTACGTGTTGGAGGGGCTCATAGTGATTCCATGCATGCATACCTTGGGTCTGTTCAAATGAGACTGCATATCTGTTTCCTTGGATACCATTTCTTTATGGTGGAAAAATTCAAACTTTTCTAGCAGTTTCAAAATATACAGTGCATTATTATTATTTGCACCCTGATAAAAATACCCTCGTTTTTAAATGAATATATCTTGTGATTTAATTGGGAGATTGTAGTGATGATCAAGAGATTGTTTTCAGAGAGACTGGGAGGGAAGGGAAGAGAGGCCAAGAGGCTGTTAAATTTTAATAAAAACGAACACAGGAGGGCAGCAAAACACTGTGTAGAGGCGTTCGGGAGCAAATTCAGGAAGACAAGGTATTAAGTATCTTTTGAAAAGGTCTGCCTTGATGTCACAGCTGTGGGACATCTCCGGGGTGACATTCTAACCCCGTGCTTTGTTTCACGATGTTTCCCCCCACCCTCCCCTAATATCCCCCGTCTCCCACTAAAGCGCATCCGCAGCCTGCTCTGGATTCCCAGTTGGAGCACACCTGAGCTCCTTTCCCGTGAACACTAACTTGGGTCCTAGGAGGCCGGGCCATTGCTGCTGCGGAGGGACAGCCGCTGCCGCCGAAGCTCGCTACGCGCAGCCCGAGGGCAGGGAGCTGAGGTCTCGGGGTCGCTCTGCTGTGCGCAGGGTCCCGTCGCGTGGGGGACCCTAGGAGTCCTGGCCGCGTGAGCATGCTCACGGGGTGGACCGGCAGGCACATTCTGTACAGTCAAACACTAAATTTGTTTGGCTAGATATTTTATTCTAAGCCAAACGAATATGTTTCCTCCGCGAACTCTGGGAATTATCACCCAGGACATCTTAAGGAAGACTTCTCCTATCCCATCCAAGTCCAAGTTGAGAGAAAAGGAGTCGTGTTTTGGTGTGGTTGTGTCAGGCGGCCACGTAGAGTTAGTTGTTCGTGGCCCAGGGGAGCTTTTTGTTTGGGACTCACGTTTTATGGTAAAGTTCCCCCCCCCTATATTTTAGGGAAGGATCTACAAGCTGTTCAGAGTCTCACCACTAGATCGGACTCGTAGTGATCCACCTGCTTACAGCCTCCCAAGAGCTGAGATTACAGATGCGTAACGCCACACCCAGTCTCAATTGGCATCTCAGCGCACCCTGAGGGTGAGACCAGCACAGTAGGCCCGGAATTCGAACCTGCTTGCAGGTGCTTTAATCTGCTGAGCTATTTGGCCCACCCAGTAAAAGTTTTAATAGAAGTGCTTCCTTGGACTGCTGTGTTACGGTGTTGTACTGACCTGAGCTGTGCGACCTTGAATGGGTCCAATAACCTCTGTTGCCTTATTTAGAAAATGAAGGCATCTTAGAGAGTGGCTCTTTTGGTGGCGTGTGTGGTTTTCGTTGTTCACCTTTTTATTAGTTCATATTGCTCATATTGAGTAATGGGTTTCTTTGGCCAGATTTGTACATGTTCATGGTGCACCTCAGTTGCTTCCTTGGTAATGTGTCCCTCCCCCACTGCCCCAACTTCTCCTGTGCTTCCATGTTAGCTTTGGGAGGTTCAGTGTGTGTATGTGTTTTTGTCATATCCACATCCCTGTCACGCACCCTGACACCTCCTCTCCCTCTCCCTTCTTTCTTCTTGAATGATAAGAATCTGGTTTTTTTTAGCTCTGGGGAGATAAGTGCCTCCCTGGCAAGTGCAAGGTCCTGAGTTCGATCTCTGGTACTGCACCACCGAGTCTTTTTTTATTATTGTTGTTATTTTTTAAGATTTCACATATTATGGAAAGCATGCAATATTTCTCTGAGTCTGGCTTGTTTTAAACAACACCATAATTTTATAGGAATATTTTTTCTGAAAAAAATTCAAATTTTTATAACAATTATATATATGTATATTGATTGAAAAGGGTTTATGAAGTTATATATATCTATATAACTTGTGAAAGAAATTGTGAAAGAAATTGATTGAAAAGGGTTTATGAAGTTATATAGATTGAAAAGGGTTTATGAAGTTATATATATATATATAGATAGATATATATAACTTCATAAACCCTTTTCAATCAATTTCTTTCACAATCAGAAGTGTTTGGCAAAATTTTGTTTTTGTTTGCAAACTCTACATTGGTTAACAAATGCAGGTTTGGCCAACTTTCCCACACAAACACAAACACAGCCATATTTCCTAAATAATAGAACAACTTAAGCTCATGAACTGAGATTTATATCTATATATCTATATCTTCAGATATACCACATTTTCTTTATCCATATTTTGGACAGGAATTAGTACATACTTTCATAATAATTCTGAATGTAAATGGTCTTAGTTCTCCAAGGAAAAGACAGAGATTGGCAGACTGAATCTATAAATAATGCCCAGGTCTTTGCTGCATCCAAAAAACACACCTCACTAGCAAAGACAGACACAGACTAAAAGTGAAAGAACTGAAAAAATATACAATGCAAGTGGATCCTGGGAGCAAGCAAGAATAGCTACGTTTGCATTTGCATATAACTAAGCAGACTTAGAGATAAAATCAGTCAGATGAGACAAAGAAGGCCACTATGTATTGCTAAAGGGAAGCAACCCACCAAGATGATATTAGCAGTCATAAATAGGTATGACCAAACATTAGTGTTCCGACTTTCCAAAACAAGTACAACTCAACGTCAGTGGATACAGAGGGTCCAACAATCATAGTGGGCATCTTCAGGACTCCATCTAACGAAGAGATGCATCATGCCTCCAAAGAATCAGCAGAAAAAAAAATTAAACAGAAAAACAGAGGTAACTATACCATAGATCAAAGGGATATTCTCAGAAGCACATAAAATGTTCTCCAAAATAAATTATATTTTAGGCCATAAAGCAAACCTTTACAAATACAAAAAATTGAATAATTATTTGCATATTATATTGTAATGGAATGAAACTAGAAATCAAAAGCAAGAAAAACTTATACAAACACATGAAAGTTGAGTAATTTACTTTTGAAGATCAATGGGTCATTAAAAAAATCAAAGGGGAAGGTTCTAAATTCCTAGAATCCACTGAAAATGAAAATAAAATATACCAGAACCTCTGGGATATAACAAAGATAGCTTTAAGAGGCAAGTGTATAACTATGGACCTACATGGAAAAATGAGAGAAATCTCAAAACATTTAATGATGCATCTCAAGGTTCTGGAAAAATAACTAAGTGAAACCAACCAGTGAAAGAAATAATACTGATCAGCACTGAAATTAATAAGATGGACACTAAGAGACCAATCCATGGGACCAATAGAGAATTCTTTGAAAAAATAATAAGATTGATAAACTCTTGGGCTGGTGAGATAACTCAGTGGACTAGGCACCTGCTTTGGCAAGAATAGGGACCAGGGTTTGATACCCGGTCCCACATGCCACACTGGCCCCACCTCCAGGGCATGCTGAGTTGGCAACTGAGTTCAGGGGTGGTGGCACAAGCCTATAATCCCAGCACTGGGGAGGCTGAAAACAGGAGGATCCCTATGAATCTGAGCTGAGTAGTGAGACCCTGTTCCAAACACACAAATGAAAAAAAAAAAAAAAAAAAAGATAATTAACATAACTCTTAACCT
>PVKA01016001.1:7899-19871 GCA_004027165.1 Ctenomys sociabilis | reverse complement strand
TAAGATTCTTTTAAGTAATTTCTCCAGTGCTTACTGGGTGGTTGTGAATTTCTTTAGTTTTAGGAAAAGCAATCAGACTCCTGGCTCCTGGGTTCATTGCTGGAAATAGGCACTGAAGGGAGGCCCAGCCCTCTCGGAACCAGCCCCTTAGAAAACTACGTGTGATTGGCCTCCCTTCTTAGCACAGAGGGTGGCACCAGCGTGCCCTCCATTATTTAAGATCATTGCTGTTTAACCTTCTCAGAAAGTCTGGGGCCATTTCTTGTGGCCACCTCCCAGCCAGCTATGGCAGTAGGGTGATCCCAGGACCTTGAAGTTTGGATGCTCTGTGACTTGTGCTTCCTGGAGTAGCTAAGCTTTAAACATTAAGCCCTTTCCCCATATGGCCCTTGATTATATCACTTCCAAATGGCTCAGGCACTGCCATGGACTTCTCTGTCTCTTGTCTGTCATATGGAAGGAGTCACTTTCCAAGTAAGACCCTATAAAGTATTTGCAGCTTATAAGAACTGTGGGCTTTTCCAGAGAGCATCACCGGTCTGTAGTTTATCCCTGTGGCTTCTGGTCCTTTCCAGGTTTATCCTGGGTTTGCAGGGTCAGGTGCCCCCTCTAGGAGCAAAGGTTAGTATTCCAGATGGTCTCATTCCTTTCTCTACATTATCTTCAGTTTTTCTGTTATTGAGTTTTTCTCTCTTCCCCTTCTTGATTTCTAGAACTCTTTTCTTTCTCTTCACTAGGGTGTTTTCCAAGTGTCTCCACTTTAGCTTCTAGAGGGTCTGATATGCTGCCTGTTTTCACTCTGGCATTTTCACGTCTTGTGCTAGGCAGCAACTCTAAATCCAAAGTATACCTCTGAGTTTGATGAACAAGTAGAACCTCAGGCTTCATTCTCCCCGACTGAGTCACTTGCATTTTATTTTTGGTGGTGTGTGGGTGGGTCTCTGGCACATATTTGAATGTGGAGGTAGCAGAGAAGGGTTCTCAATCTGTTGTCTGTAGATGATTTTGGTTTGTTTTCCAGGATATGGACATCAAAGCTAGATCATTGCTGGTATTTCTTTTGATGTCCATCCAT
This sequence comes from Ctenomys sociabilis, assembly GCA_004027165.1. Taxonomy (NCBI): domain Eukaryota; kingdom Metazoa; phylum Chordata; class Mammalia; order Rodentia; family Ctenomyidae; genus Ctenomys; species Ctenomys sociabilis. Next base: position 18,796 of record PVKA01016001.1, on the reverse strand, counting down.
CCATCCATCCATCCATCCATCCATCCATCCATCCATCCATTTTTCTTTTTTTCCATCCATCTGTCATCCATCCGTCCATCCTTCCATACACTCACTCTTCCATCCATCCACCTATCCATCATCCATACATCCATACATCCATCCAGCCAGCCATCTACCCATCCATCCATCTTTCCTTCCATCCATTCACTCTTCCATCCATATACCTATCCATCATCCATCCATTTATCCATTCACCCATCTTTCATCCATCTCTCCATCCATCCGTCCATCCATCCATCCATCCATCCATCCATCCATCCATCCATCCATCCTCACCCATCTACTCTTCCATCCATCCATCCTTCCATCCATCCATTCACTCTTCCATCTATCCACCCATCCTCATCCATCCATCCATTCATTTACTTTTTCATCCATCCATCCGTCCATCCATCCATCCATCCACCAATTTACTAAAGAATTCAAGAATATGCTGAAGTAAAGGTCTTTATTAGTCCATTTCAAATCCTGATCCAGTGAAACATTTCCTAGAGAATTAGATAATGTAACATAATGCACACATGCAAGTTTTAGTAGGCTCCAATTAGTAGGTAATGGGAATTTGGTTAGGGTACATCTTACAACATTTCTTGTTTCTTTTCTTTCTTTCTTTCTTTCTTTCTTTCTTTCTTTCTTTCTTTCTTTCTTTCTTTCTTTCTTTTTTTTTTTTTTTCTTTTTGCAGAATTGGGGATTGAACTCAGACCCTTGCACTTGCCAGGGAAGTGCTTATTCCCACTGAGCCATCTCCCCAGCCCCTATTTTCTAAATTTCAATGACTTGATGTTATTTGATAAAATGAACCCCTCTAGGACACAGGGGCCTAGAAGTGCAAGAAATTGACTCGCAGGTGCTCTAGAAGGAACTGGAAGTCCCAACACCAGTGGCCACTGTGTTACTTATCAAGCAGGACTACACTGGTGAAGAGGATGACAAAAATGCCTGTTTTCCTTATCTCTACTAATTATCACTTTTCACTGGGACTATAAAAATTCATGGCTGATTTCTTGGGATGAAGAAATGGAATAGTGTATATAAAAACACTTGCTGTTGCCGGGCGTGGTGGCGCATGCCTGTAATCCCAGCACTTGGGAGGCTGAGGCAGGAGGATTGTTGTGAGTTCGAGACCGGCCTGAGCTACAAAGTGAGCTTAAGGCCAGCCTGAACTGCATAGTGAGACCCTGTCTCAAAAAGACAAAAAAAAAAAACCCAAAAAACAAAAACCAAAAAAACAGAAAAACAAAAGCACTTGCTATCTTTAAAGGGCCATAAACCTTGATGTGAGTATTGCTTTATTACCAAGCAGGCGTGGTGGGATTTCGTCTCTCCTGTGCTACGTTACAGGTTGCAACAGATAAAGTTGGCTTTTCATTTGTCCACAGTAAATGATCTCTCTGGGTTTTTTCTTTCCCTTTCTCTGAACCATAACAACTGTGTTTTATGTTCACTGCTTCAGCCAGCTCTGCTCTGGAGCGGCCTGCATACAGCATCCATCTCGCCCACTAGCACAGTGGATCCCATGGTCCACAGAGGCCTAGCTAAAGTATTCCTACTACAGTTGTTTACTCTTGATGTAAACGTATGGTTTGTGGTGAACTAGGGCTCTGGAGGTACCCAAGCCCCGCCTTGGTTTATTCAGGATTGGCTTTCTAAGAAGTGAGCCCCAGAAGCGCTGGCCTCAGTACACTCTTCATTGTCTTTTGTGTCATTCCTGGAAGGTGCTGGCAAGTCACATACCATCTTGGGCCTTCATTGAAGCCTTCCTGCCTCAAAGGCCGGGGTCCTCCTCCAAACTTCCAATTTCCTTCTCCAGTGAGGGCAGGGTTTGGTGCCTTTGTGTCCTCCTTTATAAGAGGCAACGCAAGAAACCTTATTCATTGAGAAGGTGTTTGGGGTCAGACAGAGCTGTTACATTAGTCTGGAGGTGCACACAGCATGGTTGCTGGGGAATGGGGCACCTGTAGTTTCCTTCCTCAAGGGAAGGAGGAGGCTTCCCTGCACAGGGTCACTTTGAGTGCTAAGATTCTGGTGGCGGTTCTGCTGGGAGCTGAGGCCCAGTTCCTCTCCAACTTTCTGTACCCTCTGCATGGGGGAGTTCTGAGCCCCCAGAGGGAGAGAAGGAGAAGGCTCAGGGGGTGTTGCACCAGCTCCCTGCCCAGAGCTGCTTCTGTCCAGTGAGGAGGGAGCCCCTTCCTTTTCCAGACACAGTGTCTGCTCCTAGGGCAAAGTGTCCCATTGTCCACAGGTGGATACAGGTGACCTCACAGCCTGGAACTTGGGGGTCTCCAGGTTCTTCACTTCTCTGTGGGAGGAGATCAGCTTCTAAAATACTCCTAATCTGGTAAAGTGTGCTACTTGCACAAGCATGAATTTGTGTGCCTGTGAAAGTGGCATGACAAGAACAAATGCATGCCTCACTTCAAGTTATTTGAGTTTAACAGACATACTACCCTGTCAAAGTACTATCAAAGTTTCAGAAGACTTACTTTTGATTATTACCAGAAATTGTTCTTTAGCTAGCAGATTTCTCCCTGGGCAGGTGTACGATCCATGCTTTAGGAAGTTCTGCTCTGAAGGACCCCACAGGTGTCAGCCCTGGCCCCCCACTGTGACTGTGGCAAGACACCCACTCTTGTCTCAGCGTCTTGCTGGTAGAAGAGGGGTCACAGCAGTCCCTATCCCTTGGAGCTTTGGGACGTCAATGGGCAGTGCCTGGGCCCCTTAGGACGGTGTGTGGTTGCTGTGACTGCAGCAGGAGTCTCAGTGTCCAATTAGCTCCTTAGGTCAGAGTCTATTTGTGTCCCTGGGATATCAGCAGAGCTGGGAATGGGGCAGAGAGTTGGAGCTGCTAGCCTTGAGATCTCTGCATTAGGTAGCAGGACTTTCCTTTTCTTACAAATGCTCATTTAGGTGAGTTCTTCAAGTTGGAGCTGCAAACATTTCAGGCTTCTGGCTTTTTCTGGTATTCCTGTTTTTTGATTATCTGTAGTTTTGCTTGGAAAATGAAAGTCTATCAGTCAATTCGTTTATCTTTATTTCTGGCTAGTTTCTTTCTAGCTAAAATATGCAGAAATTTTTAGACTCAGAATGGGACGTTTCACTCTAAAATAAATTGTTTTTTTTTCAAAATTAAAAACAGTGTCATATTTAAGCCATGAGCTTTGTCTTTTAGAAATGTCAAATTGTCTTTTAAACTGAGAGTATTATTTCTTTTAATTAGTATGGATAATTTTATTTCTTTGTGATGTTTTATATTTTGGTATATTCTAAACCCAGGACATATTAGTGAGATGTTTTAATCTTTTTTTAAAAAAAATTATTTGGTACAGGGTTTTGCTATGCAGCTTGGACTCATTGTGATCCTCTTGCCTCAGCCTCCCCAGTGCAGGGATTATAGGTGTGTGCCACCACTCTGGGTTTTGGTGGTTTCTGGGGCTGGCACAGCATGCCCAGGTATCCAACCTGGGTCCTTGAGCTTGCCAAGCAGAGGTGCTTAGATCACGTGCTGTTGCCCTAGCCCCTAGTGGGATGTTTTAAAGCATCTTATTGTAGTATTCTTGCCAGGTTGTCAGCCAAGCTGGAATGGACAGCACCAACAGGTTAACAATTACCGTTGCACTGGGTTCCACCACAGCTTGGTCTCATGTTTGCATCTGACTTTTTTAAGAACACAACAACAGAGAGAACTGGGTAAGATGCTCTGTGTGCCTTGGGAATCCAATTTCTCTACTGGCTTTTCTTTTGTTTAGGAGTTGCTTTTCACAGTGTTATTGACTTGAACAAACAATAAAGGCTGAACAGTATTTGTTTCAGTTTCACTGTTTTGTTGAATCCTTCAGAAAAAAGTTGGTTAGACAAGCAGTTGCTCTTCATCTCTGGTAGACCTACAGAGTAAATAAGCCACCATAGCTAACGCACAGTAACTTCACTCCCAGGGATCGCATTTTTCCATGGGGGTGCTTTACCAGGGGATAGCTAGTATTCATCTGCTCATGAGGGTTTATTTTATTTTTTTACTTTAGGGAAGGGTCTACAGGGTGTTTAGGGTCCGGCTACTAGTTGGGACTCATAGTGATCCTCCTGCTTACAGCCTCCCAAGAGCTGGGATTACAGGTGTTCACCACGCCCAGTCTCAATTGCTGTCTCAGTGTAATATGGGGGTGGGGCTGGCACGGCAGGCCCAGGGATTGAACTCTCAGCTTTGTGCCTGCTTGCAGGCACTTTAATCTTCAGAGCTATTTGGCCAGCCCTGCATGAGTTTTATGAGGCTACCCAGGCCTCCGCATGCATTCCGGGGATGCCTGTTTCACTGAGGCTTTCGCTCCTGCACACTTGTGTGGGAGCAGCTGACTGCTTATTCCTTAAGATCTTGACGGAGCAATTGAAGACACTGCTTCTGGGGTGAACCGACTGCCCACATTGTAGAGTCTGAGCTATTCTTTGTCCAAGGTGGACCAAAGCAACAAGCATTCTATATTTTCTCTGACATCTACCAAAAGGCAGCTCGGAGTGTAGTGCAGTGTGCCTCATTTGTGGGTACAGTGGGCTAGTGCTGCTGTTGGCCCCTTCTCTGTCTTTCTTTGAGACACCTTAAATCTACTCATGTAGTCGACCATGCCTTATTCCAACCAAGCCCTATAAAGCTTTCTCCTCATTTTCTAGATTTGTTCAGACTTAGTGTATGAATGTGGATAATGGGCTTCATTGGGGTGGTTTTTTTGGTGTAATGTGGTGTTGTATTTTTGTTTTTCAAGTTGCTATGAAAGAATGATTTAAATATTCAAACTAATCCATTTGTACTGATTAAAGATTTGCATTTGGAATGGAGAAGTATCTTTTTTTAGACACTGATGAATGGGGTATAGTGTCACTCCTAACCGGAGAAGGAAAAGTCACCTAGGGTATGTATGTGTTCCTAACTCTCTCTCTCTGTATCCTGGTTTTCTGTTTTTCATGTTAAATATGAGTGATATGTTCCCTTTGTCCTTTAGTTCTTGTATGTACTTCAATCTATATTCCACTCCTTTTACTCTCCAGAACTTGGATTGGTTCTCAAGTCCACTCATTCTTCCCTGTCAGTGTCTAGTACTTGTATTTTCCAGTTCCTGAATTTCAGTTAGTTTCCTTCCCAAGTCTGCAACATCAGTTTCTACCTTTTCCAATTTCTTCAGATTGTTTACTTTAGTTCTGGTTTCTTGTCATTCACCGATTAATTGTGACAGCTTTGGTGTGTGCCTAGGAATTTCACTGCTTGTCCTACGTGTGCCCAGCTCTGTTATCATCTGTGCCGCTTTCTCTTATGTTCTGTTTCTGAGGCCTGATTTTATTTTATTGTGTGTTGGACATTCTATCTTAAAAAAAAAAATAGCTTGCAGAAATGTTTGAGGCCTAAAATGATATCTTTCCCAGACAGGATTTTCTCTGGCTTCTGTTATCCAAGATCACATTGTTCTAATTGTAGGATTTGAGACTTCATGGTTCGTGGCCACCCGAACAACTTACAACCAGGGCATTCTGTGGTTGTATGTTTAATTGTAGTTTCTGCTGATTTCTAAGGTGTGGTCCTCAGGAAACCAAGGGAATGTGCTGCCTGAAGACCTGTGGCCCTGTATCATGTACACTAGCAAAATCAAATTGGCAGGAGAATAGCACTCTTGTAGTGGTACACAATTGCACTCTGTGTGGAGCCCAAATCCTTGGCCTGTGAAATAGGGAGGAGTCCTGGTGGTTAAGGGAAAGGCTGGAAATCTCCCGCTCCAGACCTGTCCTGGGGCTCAGGCCCAGTGAACAGCCCCTTCTGCACTGCTTTGTGCCAGGGATTGTGCGGAGATTGTACGGTCCTTTCCCACTGTTGTGTGTGTGATTCTACACATTAGCGCGCATGAGTATCATAGCAGAGCTGGATACAGTGCAGATTGCTGACCCAACCTTGAGTTTCTGAGTAAGTGCATCTGGCAAGAGCCTAAGAATTTGCATTTTTGAGAAGTTTCCCTTTGATGCTGCTGGTTTGAAGGTCACAGTTTGAGAATCCCTCATCTATTTCACTCTTTAGGTTATGAATCTTTGGAAGAGAGAGACAGTAACTGACTGCCTTTGGGCTTTTTCACTAACTTGGTGTTATGATGTAGAACCTACTTATATAATAGTCATGACCTGATAATTCAGGCTTTGTTGTTGCTTTCAGTGTTGGAATGACTCAGAGTGTAGTGTTCTGTGGCAGGTGTTCCCGCTCTGGCAAAAATCATGGGATCCAAGGGCTGGGGAGATAGCTCAGTAGAATAAGTGCCTGGCTGGCAAGCACAGGGTCCTGAGTTCAATCCCTGGTACTGGGGAAAAAAAAAAAAGAGTAGCTATTAAAAATCACAGGATCCTTAATCATGGTCTTGATTCCCAAGACCACAAGCTGCTGCTGAGACACCTTCCTCTCAAGGACAGGTCTGCACATTTGTCCCGAGGAAGAACCATGCTCTCTGTAATGAACAAATGTGAGTCGTGGTTGATGACAGTAGCTACACATTGGGGGTGGTTAAACAACACAGTCTCAGAGGCAAGGGAATGCGGAGCCAGGAAGAGAAGCAAAAGGAATAGGAGGATAAACAGTCTAACAGTGAGATGGAGAAAGATCATTCTGAGCCCGAAGCAGGCTGCAATGTGGCCTCTGGGTGCCACCAAAGTGTGTCTACTAGTAAGCGTACTGTCCCTAGGTGATGGACAGAGAAAGGCTGCCCCGTGGGGAGGGCAGCAAAGTAGATGAAGCCTTTCTTTGGCACTTTCTGGTCTTCTTTGGGGGTGCTTCTGCCTGCTTGGCCTACAGTCCCCTTGACATTAGAGGCCTTTGCTGTCCTATCAGCTGGTAAGAGATTGGGCAATAGGAGGTTCATGTGCAAAGGGCATTTCAATTTAGTGAAGTTCAACTGATTACTGACAACCTGTGACATGCCTGGTATTTTCAGCCACCAGAAAGAGAGAGAGATTCCACATAGACTCTGTCCTCTCATTCTGACTATGTCAGGGGTGGGCAAGTGGTAAGACTGAGTCAGTCAGTCAGTCAGCAGAGAGCAGCTTTCAAATTAAAATTGGGACATTTCAGAGTGTGAAAAAGAATGTTACCAAGCACAGCACTACAGTGGAAGGAAGGGTATAGGGCTACTCTTCCCATCATATCAAGCACTCCAGAAGCAAGGAGAAGGGCTTGGGCCAGGGTGGAGAGGAGGTCATGGAGTGGAGGTTGTGGCTGAGTTGAATGGTGAAGCCTGAATTGTTGCATTTTCAAATGAAAACCCTGAAAACAAAGGGGAAGGGGACATAAAAATAATTAAGATAAATTCTGTGGATGAGGGCCGGCGAGATAGCTTAGTGGACTAAGCACCTGCTTTGCCAAGAGCAGGGACCAGGGTTTGATCCCAGATCCTGCATGCTGCTCTGGCCCCCTCTCCTGGGTAGGCTGAGCTGTCTACCGAGTACAGGTGTGGTAGTGCACACCTGTAATTCCAGCACTGGGAAGGATCACTATGAATCTGAGCTGTGCAGTGAGACCCTGTGCCAAATACATTAAAAGGAAAAGTATAAGAATTGTGTGAACGTATCAACTCTCCCACTGCAGTGAAGGAAATCATTATGTACTACAAACATGCATTAATAAAAATAAAAATGAATTATAGAAAGCAACGACTGAAAAGGGGCAGCATTCCTCACGAATGACTTCAGGTAGAATTTAAGGTGTGATAACCCTTGAGGGTGCCTGTGGAGGAAGCTTCCACGTCACACTAGGTTGGATGGCCCCCACGAGAACTCTGCTTAATGAGCATTTACTTTTTCAGAGGCATCAGAAGTCTCTTAGTAGCTCAGAATTCCTTATTTGAAGAGCAAAAATGTTAGCTGATTTTCTGAGACCTCCTAGGACCAGAGAAGCAGCTCACTCTACATCAGTCTCTGTCTTCCTGCAACTCCCACCCCAGGACAAAGCAAACAAGGCTTATCTGGGAGCCAGAGTGGTAGGGAGGTCACTTTCAGGCTAGAAGACTGCTACTCTCCTTGCAGAGTTCCCGATATTTAGCTGGAGCTCAGTTCTTTGTGTTGGATCTCACTGGTGTCTCCATGGAGTTGGCGTTCCCTCCCTGCATCTTTGCCTCTCTTCCTTGCTCTTCGCTAGGCTTCTTTCCCAATTATCTTGCCTGCATTTACTTTCTCACCTGCTGAGAGCATACTCTCACAGTAGCATAATTGCATAGCTGTGGCTTATATTTGGAACTACTCTGGGTACAGTTTGCTGAAAATAAGGACATTTACAGTCCTTGGGAGATGTTGAAATAGTCCCCAAATAGCAGACATGCAAATGCCTTGCCTGATTAGTTGCTACTTATTAAAATGTATGAGGATTGAGTTGTCGATTTTATGTGCCCATAAAGTACTGTATGGCCTTGTATAAGGAGGCAAATTAGTGAACACTGGTGTTTATAGAGTAGTCAAATATGTGGACTTCAGAGGCACCACAGACCATCAATTTTTAACTTGAAGTTTCAAGTTATAATAAGCTTCTTGTATTATGTATTTTCAGTAGCATTTGTTCCTGCAGGAACTGAGATCTGTTTGTTTCCCTTGTTGGATTAGACCTCAATCCACTGTCCTTGACCTTGTATTAAGAGATACTTTCTCAGTGCAACCCAAGTGGAAAAGGCTTAAGGGTTTTCTTTTGAAGTTTTTGCATCAAAAGCAAGCCCAGCATCCGGGTGTTATAGATTGAGCTGTGGCCCTGAAAAGCATCATGTTAAAGTTCTATCACCCAATACATCAGAATGCGACCTTATTGGGAAATAGGTTGGTTGTGGATGTAATTAGTTAAGAGGTTGGTAGTAGTTAGTTAGGAGGACATTATCTTGAAGTGGCCAGGCTCCTGACTCAATGTGATAGAGTCGTTATATGAAGATAGCGTAGAAAGAAGGACATGTAGGGAGAATGCTATATGAGGGTAGAGGATGGGAGGCACACATCCGTGTGCTCAGGAATGCCAAAGCTTGCCTACCAGCCACCAGAATGGTCGGGGAGGGATTCCATGATAGCTTGCTTCAGGACCCCTGACTATCGGCTTCTTCTCAGACTTGTAGTATCCAGAACTGTGAGACAGTAAGTTTCTGTTGCCTAAGGCAATCTAATTTGTGGAGTTTTTCCATAGTAGCTCCAGGAAGCTAAGGGCTAATGAAGCCTGGGTCGGTTTCCTCCTCCGGATGCTTCCCTCACAGAAATGGGTGGAGGTGACCTAGATGGTGTAATGTGGTGTGGTGGAAAGAGGGGTGGGGCAAGGAGGCAGGTCGCCCACTCTGCCTGCCTACAATCTTCTAGGCCTTCCGGTGGCCACTAGTGATGGGAAACAGTTTAGAGCTTTGAGGGCTAGCAAAGGTGTATCATATCTTGATGTATGTGTGTATTTTTATATGAGCACTGTAAAAGCATGCACATATCCACTTACTCTTTATTTGAAACCTAGTTTGAAAAGAATTGCTGTAAGTTAAAAATGACATTGAACAGCAGAATAACCCCCATAAAGAGATGCCAGAAAAAGGAACTGGATTTGGCAAGGGAAGCAGGCATGGTGGGCTGGGACACTTGCTGATGGCAGGCCCAGGCCCCCAAGCTGGATAGCCCCACAAGCGGAAGCCAGCATAAAATCTGGGCATTTGTGCTGGAAACCACAAAACATATCTGAGCCTTAAGTCACATGAATTTAAACTTAGGAAGTTCTTTCTTGGTCTTTAGGGAAACTTCTGTGCAGTGCCAGATCCTTTTGCCCCAAAATGTCATCATCATCCTTTCTCTTTCTGTCCCTTTCCCCTGCCGCCAGTCCCAAGGTGCTCTTGCTACTCTGGCAGGTGTTAGGGCAGGCCTAATGGCTAGGGGTAGGGACCAGACTGCAGTGGAGCCTGATCAGTTGTTATGAGGTATGCTAGAATCTCCTTCAGAAATTTGGCTGAAATAGGAAGTAGAGGTAGTTTTAACACACGTAGTTTATCATAAACTAAGAACACATATTGGAAAAAAAAGTGATAGCTCATGAAAGAGCAGCTTTTGGCTCATAGGTTATGACACTGGCTATTTCAGACCATTATTTGTTTAACCTGGGGGACAGGAGTGAGGGAAGAAGGGCACTCACTGTATGGGATCCACTGGGTGACAAGCGTGGGGCTCATCTGGCCTGTTTATTACTATTTTACTAGTCATTATTATATGTTGTTGTCATTATGGCTTATCTAGACGACCACCTAAAGCCTCAGAGGTGGGGCTTTGCCGAGGTGGATGGACCGAGGGCATGTGAATGTGAATTAAGTATGTGGTACTGGGATTAAGGGTATGTGTTACGGGATTAGTCCACTGATAGACTGAGCATAGTTTTGGGTGTCGGTAATGGGAAGTCCCACGCTGGGTGCCAGTGGCACCACCCAAAAGGTTTGTGGCTTGGATGGGATAAAGAGAAAGCAGGCTTGCTTCTGCTGCTCACTGCTCTGCTGTCTCCTGTTCACCACCTTCTGCCTGCCATGCCATGAACTATTTCTCTGTGATGCCCTGTGCCACGCCACCCCACGTTGAAGCCAGCAGACTACAAATTGAAACTAAATTACGTTGTGAACTAAAAATAAACCTTTCCTCTTTTAGCTTTGGGTTTTAGGTATTTTTTTTTCTCAATAATGAGAAAAACAATTAAAACAATCATGCTTAAAATATGTAGTATAAAATTTGTTTAAAAAATTTTTTTTTGGCAGTACTTGGAATGGAACATAGGAGCACTGTACCCCTGAGCTACACCCAAAGCCTTCCCTGCCACACCCCTTTTTAAAATTTTGAGACAAAGTCTCACTAAATTAC
>PVKA01016000.1:0-48866 GCA_004027165.1 Ctenomys sociabilis | reverse complement strand
GCGGGACATGAACCACCACCTCCTTCCACTCCTGCTGAGGTGTGGTAAAGTGGACTGAGGCTGGTAGAGCTCTCCTCTCACCTGGGCTCAGGGTACAGAAGTGCCTGGGTTCTCACACATCGGGCGCATCTCCTTTTCCACCCCTGCAGTGTGCAGGGGCAGGGGGCTCTGGAGCCTTGGCTCTCGGCCTCTGAGTGAGCGCTGCAGCCTTAAGGTGCGTGGAGGGCTCAGCTTCACAGCTCCCAGCTTCCTGTGGGCTCAGTGGGTAGTGATGACAAGGACCACGTGGCCGACCATGAGAGGTGGCCACGATGCCTGTCCATCCCACTACTAAGCGGGAGCTGAATAGTTGCACAGTGCAGGGGAGCAGAAGACAGGCATGCGGTGTGAAGCGAGCAGGGCTCACCTAGGCCGCCTTCTGTCCGTGCACACACAGGTGGCCTGATGGGACCTAGGGGCCCTTCAGCCTCGCAGCAACCATGGCAGCGGCCTCCCTGCTCCTGCCTCATCTCCCACCTAGAGCTGTGCCCACCTGGAGGAGAGTGCTCTCTGGAGTGGGTGCAGGCAGGCAGGTACAGGCTGGGCGAAGCTCTGCTGCACCGCGGTGCCGGGTGCCGAAGCACTCTGCCTCCCAGCGATGTCCTCCTGCCTTTGCACTTGGTGGCCCCCTGATCACGTAGGAGGTGGCAGGGGTCCAGGTAGGTGAGGCACAGCCGAACCCGCAGGCCTGTGAAATCCTCCGTCTCTGCCTTGGACCTGTCCCTGGCAGAGCCAGGAGGACTCTGAGCCCCAGCCAAGGCCTTGGCCTGCACAGGATGGGGTGAGTACCTGTCTCTGGGCTCCCGTGGCATGCACAGGGTGGCAGAGAAGGTGGTGGGTCCAGCCCAGAGCCCCAGGACTGGCCACCTCCTGCACACGGGCTGCTCAGCTGGCTGAGAGCTGGTGGAGGAGGTCAGCCCTCGCTCGGTGCTGTCCCATCTGCCTGGGCTGCTGCAACCACCTCCCAAGGAGCACAGTGGGGACAGGTATGGACTGGTGGGGCACAGGGCCTTCCAGGGCACAGCGGGCCCTTGGTCTCCACTGCACTTCAGGACTCCTGTCCCTGTTCTCTGGCTATCTCCATCACATGGTCAATCTCACGAGGGTCTCAACACCAAAGGCTTGGTCCTACAGGCCCAGAGGCTGTGTGAGGCCACACGGGCAGGTCAGCTTTTCAGAAGTGAGCACAGCAGGCCATGGGACTGAGGCGGGGCAGACCTAGTGCAGGCAGGGTCCAGGGGGCCTGCCAGTCCCCACACTGGGCTAGACTCCCTGCAAGACCCCCTTGGCCTGGGCACGTCACACGCAGGGAGGCTCCACCCATGCCCAGTCGTGACTGCCGTGGAGGGCAGGCTCCTATCCCTGGAGGTACCCTGCAGTCACACCTGTGGCCCAGGTGGACATGCTGTGGGGCCTGGCCCAGGTGACCTCTGGGGCCGTGCTGCCGCTCCCTGGCTCCACAAGCCCAGTCTTCCCTGGAAGGCACAGGAGTCTGGGGTGCCCACATGGTTGGTAGGAGGGGGAACAGCAAAAGAGCCAGGCTCCAGGGACAGGGAATGCAGGCCAGGATATCCCCAGGGGTGGGCACCCTGTGGGGCTGCGTTCCCCTTCACAGATGTCAGGGCAGGCGTGCTAAGCAGAGAGGTTGCCTCCTCCAGGGCTCTAGCTCCAGAAAACTCCTGCTGTGGAGTGGAAGACTCCAATTAGCTAATCCCCTCCTTGGCTCCTTCCAGCCCAGCCCCTGTGGGGAAACACCTGCCGGTGCCCACCTGGCTCCTCGGGAGCAAATTTCCTGCCAAGTCCTGCCCTTGGTCTGTCAGCTCAGCCTCACCAGGTTCACCCTTGGCCCGAGGAAATGCTGGATCATGCCAGATGGCAGGCAGGGGCATGCGCCGCCTCATGGCCTCTGCTGGCACAGAGAGATATGGCTGTGGGGCTGGGCAGCGAGGGAGGAGCCAGCCGAGAGGCCACAGACTGTGGGGCCAGGCTCATGTGTGCTGGGGGGGGCAGAGCATAGCCGCGAGCAGGTCCCGGGCACACACGTGCTCACACGTGCTCACATGAGCACCAGCTGTCCAGGTGACCGGGGCAGGCAGCCAGCTAGCAGGGCAGCATCCTGGGGTCATGGGGAGAGCTGCCAGGGAGCCCAGTGCTGTGCCTGCAGCAGGGAAGCCCCGAGTGCAGCCCTGCGGTTCCCGAGTCTGGGGTCCCCAGATCCAGGCCCAGGGACACAGCGTGGTCTCTGCTTCCTCTCTGTCCTCCAGGAGAGGTCTCTACCATTATGGCAGAGAGCAGGGCACGTTGTCAGAGGTGCCGGTGACAGACAGGCTTCAGGACACAGCCTTGCGGGGCCCGGGCTGCCAGCTGGGCCCAGCGCCATGAGGCCTCCCCTCACTGCCCCACCTGGCAGGGCCACCCAGTGGGGAGCAGTCACGTGCCCTCACCTGGAGCATGCACTGCAGTCCCTGGCCCGCCAGCTCAGGGCAGTCAGGCTCATGCGTCCCGACCCATGTCTGACAGGACTGGGGGCCGTGGGGACACAGCAGGAGAGAGCTTCACCATGGACGCATGGGGACAGCCTGCAGAGGGAGCAGGAATCCCGGGCCGCGGGGTCTGGTGACCAGGTGATGTCACCGCTCTGACACTTGCCTTGCTGACTGGCTGGGCCAAGCCCACTCCTCAAGGCTGGTGAATTCCCAGTGTGTCGCAGTGTGGTCGCTCACCTCCGCTGCCACCCCACCTGGGGTCAGCTCTTGGTCCACAGTGAGGCACTGTCTGTGGGACATCGCTGGCTGACACCGCCCACCTCCACCCAAGCTCTGCCTGTGCCCAGGGCTCCAGCTGCTGTTGCCCTTCCTGCAGCATAATCCCGTGTCCCTCAACGCCATTGTCATAAATTCTGCCTGCCCCATATGCAGGAGCAAGCCCTAAATCCAGGGGTCCAGGAACCTCTGGCCCACTCTTGACCTCAGTTTCCCCATCTACAGCATCCGGGTTTGGCCCGGGCCAGGGCTTGGCTCCCTGTGTGGGCCCGGAGGAGCACATGCATGTCATACTTCTGCAAAACCAAAACAGCTTACGGTCCAAGCAGTCAGGGGATCTAGTGATGCAACTCAAAGACCAGAGGAACCTGATGGTCCTCACACCCTTGAAGAAACCAGGAGCTGAGCCCGGCCTCGTGCAGCTGTGGGAGACATGGTGGCATAGGGGGCCGCCCCATGGAGCTCTGAGGCGAGAGCAGGTGCTGTGGCCAGGCACAGGCCGTGGCAGCCCTGGGCAGGAGGGGATGGGACCTGTAGCTGCACATGGCCAAGACCAACTCTGAAAAGCCGGAGGCCGACAAGTCCAGCAGCCAGGGGTGAGGGCCTGGCTCCTGTGGGGGACCGGGCAGCTCCTAGCACCACCCAGGCCTGGTTCGGTTGTGGGTGCTGTGCACAGAGACAGGGAGCCCATCCGCTTCTCCCTGGGCCTTGCACTTGTGACACAGTGACCCCGCACTGCTCCCGTGATTTCTCAGCCTTTGTCTGCTCCCCCTCAGCCACCCACACCCGCAACACAGTTTCTGCCCGCTGGGCTGGCTCCTCTCCTTCTCCCCTTTGATACCCTAAGTTCCCTGGCTGGGCCAGGCTCAGAACCCGAGCACCCTGACCCCAGGGGCTCTCTGACATGTGGTGGCAAGTTGTCGGAGGGCCCTGTCAGCTCATGAGTCTCCCCCAAACCTTCCAGGCGCCATCGCACTGCGGGTGGCCGTGCCCGGAAAAGGTCTGCCGGAGGCTCTGTGGGGTCAGATTCCTGTCTGAGTCCTGCGTCAGGCAGGGCCAGGGCAGGGGTCCAACCTGGATGCCGTGAGCTCCCTTGGGAGGCGCCGGCCCAGTGAGACCTGAGCTTGGGTTTCTGTGGTTTCACGGCAGACTCTGGCCTGGAACCACTTGAAAGGCCTTGCGTGGAGGGGCGAGCAGGACATGCGTGTCGCTGACAGCCGTGGAGGCCACAGCCCCGGGGCGGCAAGGCAGCACAGGCCGGCAGCTCTCACTCTTCTTTCTGTTTTCTCCTGACCCCAAGCTGCCTGTGCGAAGTCCCCGCTCCAACCCAACACGGGGTGCATGGCCTTTGCTCCATTTGCTTTCCTAAGGAGCACACCCCCAGGGTCCCGCCTGCAGGCTTCACACCTCCAGACCCCTCACTGCACGGGCCCGGGGACACCTGCCAGGTGACCATTGTGGAGATGTGGAGGATGAGGGCCACTGCTAGCCACCCCGTGTCCCCATACTGAGCCCCGTGTGGTCGTGCATCCACCTTTGTGTCTGGGTTTGCCTGTGCCTTGCAGGCAAGGTTGTGACTGAGAGCAGGCAATGGCCCAACATGGCACCTTCTGGCTCTCGAGGACCCCCCTTCCTTGGCTCCGATGGCCATTCTTTTCTCCCCATTCTCAGATCTCTGGGCACGTTTTAGAACGGGAGTGGAGTTTACATGATCACCCGCCTGGCTGGGGCCTGACCAGTCATCGGCCTTCCCTGCGAGCACCTCACAGTCCTGGCCGCACGCTTCAGGGCTGGGAGGAACCCACTCAACCTGCCCAGCTATTCACACCATATGACCTCAGCCACCCACCCCACCTGACCTCAGCAACACCCCATTGTTAACTCAGGTGGGAAACAGTACTCGTCACCCCGAAAGGCCGCCGTTCCTGCCATGACAGCTCCCTGGCCTGGCCCGGTGCCCTGCTGCTTGGCGGCTTCCCAGTGAGACCGAGCAGCCCTGGATCCCCTGGGCCCTTGACTTCCTGAGGTCATACCCTTTCCTGCTCATCCAGGAGTTACCTGAGGCACACACCTTGGAGACCCCTAGGGGGCCTCAGAGAGCCAGGAAGCTGAGCCTGGTGGTCCACAGGTGCCAGCCTGGTCAGGCTGGTGGGAACCAGAATCCACCTGGGGCTGTAGTCACTCACCTGGGGCCAACTCCCCAGCCGAGCCCAGGCCAGCTCCCTAGGTGGAGTGGAATGCTGCCGGCCTGCCCCCCACCCGTCCCCAAGGGCCTGTTGTGCCAGTTAGAGAAGTCAAGGGTACAGAGCTGTGCTGGCAGCATCCTGGTACATCCTTGTGAGTGACAGCTGTTATGGCATATATTGGTCTGACACTAGTGAACTACTACGTGCTGCCACCTTTTCCACAGACTGTCTGTGCCCCAACCAGCTTTATAGATGGTGAAGCAGGTTCAGACAAACCTAGTTGCTGAGGACGAGTCAGACGCAGGTGGGAATCTGGGAGATCTGGCCCAGGGCCCTGACCCACGTGGCCTTGCACGTGTGCGCTAGAATCAGAGCCTGGTGTGAGGCCCAGAATGTGGGCATGAGGGCGTGGGCTGCATGCACCTCCTCCCTATAAAGAAAAGCACTGCAGAAAGCAGGACCTGAGCCCGGTGCCCCTCAGCTTGTGTGCTGAGGCTGGGGCTTGGACAGTGAGTCTCCCCTCACCAGCAGAAGAGCAGCCCACTTCTGTGGCATCCAACAAAAGAAGAGCAAATCAGCTCTGCACCCTTTTCTTGGCAGGCCAGGCAGGCAGTTTTGATCCAAAACACATCCGTGGCTTCAGAGAGAATGACGCTGTGTAGCTTGGGGATGGGGCATGACAAGGCTGGTCAGCATAACGGCCTGCAGCATGGTCGAGGGGCCTCTGCCTGACTCTGAGCTGAGGGCTGGGGTGACCTCCCTAGTGCCCACTTTCACCATTCACAAATAGCCTCTGCTCCCAGGCACCAATTATTAAGCAATTATTAAGGGGCCAGGGAGATAACTCAATAGAATAAGCACGTGCCTGGCAAGCACAAGGTCCTGAGTTCAATCCCTGGTACTGAAAAAAAAAAAAAGCAATTATTAAATTCATCTGAAAGTCAAATGAGATCCACAAATCAAAAACAAAATCACCAAGCAAAACAGGGCGGCGGCACTTGGCAGGGGTGGACTTGCAGGGAGATCTCCTGCCTGTGGGCCTGGGTCCAGCCACCAGTTCAGGTCAAAGCCTGGCGTGTGTGAGATCAAGAAGCCAGATGAGGCCTTTCCATGCCAGGACAACCACGGTGCCTGCTGGCAAGCACCAGCTTCTGACTCACGAAGCTGCAAGGCTTTCAGGAAAGCAGGCACGGGTCACAGTGTGCCTTGGTCCACAGGGTCTGCTGGGAAGCCTAGGGTGGGGGTCACTTCCTCCTCCTTGGAGCTCTCACCAGGAGGGCGCCCAGCGAGGGGCTTTGATATCTGAGAATGGGCTCCTGCTTCTAACCGGAACCTCCTGATAACTCCCAACACGGCAGGCACCAAAGCCCAGCCGCACAGAGGAGCCAGGACGCCCTAGTCCAGGTCCCCACAGCACAGAGAAGGGCACTAGGGAGCTCTGCACTTCACCCTGTGGTCCTCGGTAGGCCCTGTGTTCTCCCCACCTGGGTGTCTATGCTGGCCTGGCTTTCAGGACAAGCTTCCACTGTGTAATATTTTCCTCCATCAGCTGAGCACACACAGGTGCACACACACACACTCCATCGTGGGTGGCACAGTGGCCTCCTGGCTCAGCTACAGGTCCCAGCACCAGCTCCATGATGCAGGTGCTGCTAAGGACAGCCTGCCGGATCTGCAGAGGGCCCCACACCCCCAGAGCAGGACAGCAGGGACTGGCCTTGGACGGAGCAGAAGCTCTCTCCCCGAGAGAGCTGCACTCATAGAGCCAGCTTTGCAAGTCTCGGTCCTGAGTCCAGGACCACCCAGGTGGGCACTGGGGAGGTCACCTTTCCCAGCCCTGCGACACCCGCAGCCTGGTCCTGCCATCCAGAGGGAGCCACCTGCAGCACGATCAGGGATGCTCTGAGCTGAGGGCTGGGGTGACCTCCCTAGTGCCCACTTTCACCATCCACAAACAGCCTCTGCTCCAGGCACCAAAGGCCAGAGAAACAGACTCGAGCACCCTGGACCAAGCACACCAAGCTGCCTAAGGATGGGCCCCTTCTGGGCGAGAGCTTAGCGAGCGCCACAGGAAAGGCAAACACACACAGTGTGACGGGAATCTATGGTGATGTCCATCCTTTAAAAAGTGTTACAGTAAAAAACACACCACCGCTGATCCCCCTGGAATGCCACCGACACGTGCCCCAGCCCTCTTGCTGCTTGCTGAAGCCACTCTGGGTCCTCTTTCCAGCCTCGAGGCTTCTCCGTGTCCCGAGCAGGTCCAAAACACCTACTTTTCCTTCATGGTCACTTTGGCTTTGGGGCAGGGCCAGGAGCCACACGGCCCACGTCTGCTGAGTGAGGCCGGTGACACCACATGGTCCTGTTTTTCCATCACAGAAGTAGCCAGAAACATTTGCTCAACAGGTGGTGTTCAGAACCTACCATGAATGTTTTAATTATTAATGATATTTAAATTATCGCGGTAAAAGACGCATTGCCGTGAACACCCCCGAGGCTCCCCTCAGTGTCAAGAACGCACCTCCCACGGTTCTTGGCAATGTGTGCCTCACTACAAGGAGTGTTTTTAAAGCAAAGTTCCTGTTTATCTTTCCCTGTCCCACTGCAGATTCCCGCTGCCATGAGGGGGATGGAGGGTACCGCAGGGGATGCTGGTCCTTCCTGCCCATCACCCTCCTTTGTGCTCGCTGTGCTGCGCTGTGCTCGTGTCCATGCAGCCAAGCACGCTGGCCCTTGTCTGGAGAGCCTTCCCTGAGAGACGGCAGCCCCTGATGTCCCATCCAGGCAGCCCCGCACCTTTCCACCTGCTCTCTGCTCTCCTTCTGGAAGGAGCTGGGGAGCTGATGTAGGAGACACAGGTGGACCGGCTGTCCCTGCAGCTCCCAGCAGGCATGGGCCCGGGCCAGCCCCTTTCCGCCTTCCTTGTTCTCAGCGTCTCCACAGAAAGACTGCGTGGCTGGGCCACGGCCCTGGCCACTGTGCCTACGACAGCCCCTGCCCCATGTGCAGGGCCATGCAGGGTCTCCCCCTCTGGGTTCTGGGAGCAACCTCCGAGGCACAGAGGCCAGGCTAGGCCACCAGCCAGGGGCTGCTGCTAGATGGCAGCAAGGTAAGCAAGGTCTGTCTTTAGCACGTCATTCAATAGTGCCAGAGAAGCCCTACTGACATTTCTCCAACCAAGACAAAAATGGCAGCAGGTATGGGCAAAGTGGCTCCCTGTCACTACCCATAGCTCAAGTTAAAAGCACTTTGAGATACCACCTCACATCTGCCTGGAGGCTGCTATCAGAGATGTGGAGAGAAGGGGACTCAGGACACTGCAGCGGGGAGCATAGCTTAGTGCAGCCCCGTGGAAAGCAGGGCAGCAGGTCCTACAGATGCTAAATTCAATTCTCGCAGGTGTGTGGCGGACCATCCTCTGCTGAGAGCCTGAAGGAGTGAAACACACTCCAGCCAGACCGTGCAACTAACCTAAGGATGCAGGAAGGGGCACAGCAATGTGGCGGGCTGCAAGTGCCGTTACGAAGCAGCCTCGAAGGGAGGACAGGGCCCCTGCCGCTGCTGCCACTCAGGCGGACCTGGAGTCATCGGCCAGCGCAGGAGCCAGACCCGGGCAGGCACACACAGGCGATCGGAGCACCACCGTGGCGACGGGTTCAAGGTGAGGAGGATGCAAAGTGACAGGCACGTGAGGGGGCCTGGAGAGCGCGCTTCCGCAGGAGGGCCGTGGGAAATTGTGTCAGTCGTATTGGGAGCCTCCGTTAATGAGTAGATTTAAACTGCTCTTGTCACAGACAGGCGCCTACCTAGCTGAGGTGACAAGGATTCCCTGTCTCACCGCAGTAAGCATTTTGCCATCTATAAGTAGTATCACATTATAAGCCTCAAGCACACACAGTAAAAATTTTTACTGTGATTTTTTTTTTTTTTTTTTTTTTTTGCAGTCTGACTGCTCTGCCATTTCTACTGAATGTGACAAGATCATTGGTCCCAGGAAACAGGAAAATCAGTCCTAGCTGCAGGTGTGTGAGAGGCCTGTCCCACCTTGCAGCTGACTTCACTCACACCCTGGCCCTGTCACCCCTGCTCACACCCTGGTCTGGAGGCCTCGTCACATGTGCCATTCACCTCCCCCCTGGGGTGGCCGAGCCCACATCCCCAGCACTGCGGTGTGAGGCCCAGGGCCCAGGACACGGGTGCGGCAGCTGGTGAGGGTACACGCACCAGGTCTGGCCAGCAGCACTGTTCTTGGCTGATGGGACCAGGGCTCCTGGAGAAGCAGCTGCGCCCAGACTGGGGCAGGGGACACACAGGAGGAGCCTGCAGCCCTAAAAGTCCGTAGGTGCTCCCCATACGCTGACAAGCAGATGCCATCTGCTTGAGGTGCGTCAGAGAGCAGGGAGCCCTGGAGGAGCTCCAGTGGCCACAGTGAGCTACATGCAAACAATACATAACGCAGTGCAGGCCACAGCCCAGAGGGTCGGGTGAGCCGGGGAGGCACAGCCAGGCAAGTGGATGATGGAGCAAGGAGTCCGCGTCGGGAGCAGCCAGGCCTCCTGCACAAATCCACATGGCCTGTGAGGCTCCTGTCTCGCAGGGTCAGGCTCCAAGCTGGGCCAAGCCCAGGGCCTCCTTCCCAGGGCCCAGCATGGAAAGGGAGAGACGAAGGAAGGACGGCAGGGTGGAGAAGCCCGGTACACCAAGGCCTACGTCGCCAGCAGGCTCCATGGGCCACATGTGTCGTGGAGCCACAGAGAGAAGTGGCACTCACCCCGCTCCCAAGACACCATGCCCAGGCTCACTGCCAGAGGCCACCGGACACCATCTGAGGACAGCCTGTAAAGGCCCTCAGGGACCTCAGTTATGAAGAGGCAGAAGAAGGGCAGGCCAGGACGGTGGAGCTACTATGGCCCTGAATAGACCCAACAGCTCCATTCAGCCACACAGGGTGCTGAATGACACTGTGGCAGAGAAAGGCCACAGGGAAAACAGCAGATACGGGTGCCACACAGGCCAGGAGACATACCCTGCGCCCCGGGATTCTGCGTATCCTTCCAGGACCTGACAAGGCTCGCACATGGGTAAGATCCCACATGAGCCTCCTGTGTGTGGGCTCTGCCACCGACCCTGAGTGCACCCCAAGTTCTCACCAACAGCTTCCTGTGCCTATAGCCCAGGGAGCATGCAGCTCCCTGCTGGCCTGGGAGGAAGGAGGCCCTGACCCACCCCAGAGAGGAGCCAAGGCCCACTCACACCATGGCCTTGGGGCCTCCCAGCTCCTCTGGCATGCACTGGGTCACAGTCCACTGGACCCACTGTGGCAGCCACTCTGGGAGAAGTGCAGGCTGCTGGGCCTGCCTAGGAGGAAGGAGCCTGGGGCAAGGGAGAGTGGGATCTGAGGCATCTAGGCCAAGATCTGGAGAGAAGGTGACAGCCCAGAGGGCGACAGGAAAGCCTGAGGGGAGCTGGAGAGGGGCCAGGACACTACAAGAAGCATGACTGGGTGTGACCCATCTGGAGAACGGAGGCATCCCTGTGGGTGGTATTGGAGCTGAGGCCCTGTCACTGTGGCTGGAGGACCCCTCTGGAGCAGAGTGGACTCCAGGAGCACAGCAGCCAGGGGCCTGGTGGGGGTGCCGGTGTCATCACCTGGGCAGAGGCAGTGGCTGGGACCAGCATGGCGCCTAAAGTGAGGAGGCAGGCAGCACAGGCCTGTGTCCCCAGACACCCTGCCGTGAGCGCCACCCACAGGGAACAGGAGTGTGGCCTGAGAGCATCCCCTGGGCAGCATCCACAGCCCGCTGAAGCTGCGTGGGAGTCGGCCGCTGAAAGCGATGGAGCCAGCAGGGACCCGGATATGCATCCAGGAGCCCGGGGACAGGGGCTGGGAGCACAGCAAAGGGCCAGGACGTTGCAGGAGACGCCTGGAGTGCCGCGTGCGGGACAGAAGCTGTGCTGCCTCGCTGGTGTCAGGGTGGCAAGGGGGCAAGAGCAGACAGACCTCAGCAGCGGGAGCCAAAATGCCGCCTGGGGTCCGGAGGAGGCACGGCAGCTAAGGCAGGGCCGGTCAGGTCCATCAGCAGGGGCAGCCCTTGGGCTGCGGCCAGGACCGGGGCCTGCACTGGGGAAGCTTTTAATAATTACAGCTCCTAAAATAAGAAACTGGGGCTGGGGGTGAGCGAGGACTAACTGGCAGACACTGGTGACCGACCAGTGACGTGTTTGCCCATGTGCCTAGGTGTTAAGATTTCCTCAAATTTTACCATATTGTGAGATTTCTTTTAAAACAAAATGAAGCTATTAATTATGAATAAATTGTTTGATTTTCTAAAATAATGAGCTGTCAACTTTTAAGAGAAAAACATAACAATCTGGGCCATGTCCATGTTTCCTCCCAAGCCACTAATGCCACATTACTTCAAACTGATACAGTACGCAGCAGCTTCTAAGGAAATCGCCCATGGAGAATCAGTGTCCAGGTGAGGACACAAAACAGCACATAATAATCAATTCCAGTTGTGTGCATTAGCAATTAACAATATGAAAACAGAACTAACGGTATGTCCATTACAATAACTTCAAAAAGAATATATACATGGGTTTATCAAAGAAGTACAAAACTCAAATTTTTCAGAGACACACAAAACTTAACACTATGGATGCTGTGAAACAGTTTTAAAAAAAATCAAAGAAGATCTATGTAAATGGAAAGGCACACTTTCTCCGTGCGTTAGGAAATGTGAGCTCAGCACGTGGTCACTCGGCAACATGGCTCGTCCAGTACACTGAAGCACCGAGCCAGGGCGTGGCAGGCATCTGGCCTCGGCAGGGCGCACACAGCCCCTAAGGAAGGCTCGCCCACACGGGGGGGGACCCCAATTCATCAGCTGACGCCATCAAGAGCAGAACTGAGTGAATCAACAATGTGCAATGTAGGAAGCATTTTAACTGTTCTGCTCACCCTTTTTGAAACTGTTTCATTGCTATTTTATCTTTTTTCTCATAGAAATGAATAAAAAAGAAAGATTATCAAACTTACACAAATGCAGTGACTATGAGGTAGAAAGACATCTGAATTTTAAAGAAGAAATTCATAAAATAACATCACATTGAAAAAGAGAACAAATCTGAAGCCCCGCCTCAGCCCCACAGCAGGGGACCCAGCTCACCGAGGACTGAGCCTCTGAAGCCGCAAGTCGCAAGTCGGGCTGCGGCTCTCACCCTTCGCCCTTCACGTTCTTCGATCAGCTGCTTTGTCCCAGCAGTGCAAGTCTGAGCAGCGCACTTGGGGCACCCAAAGCATGAGTTATAAAAGAAAAACAGCTTAGCTGATCTTCAACAAAATGTAAGCTGTTTGTGCTTCATGGGGCATTGTAAAAAATAAAATACGTTCCATAGAAGAGGAGAAGATGCTTGCACACTGTACACTGCATCAAGGACATGCGTATAGAATCCGTAAAGCACTCTTTCTACTCAGTGATGAAAGACAACTCAGTGTAAAAATAGGCAAGGCGTCTGACGCGCGCTTCTCCAAAGATGATACACAGTGCCCAGCACTCACCGGAAGGATAGCGAACGCCATGACCCGCCAGAGGAACATGAATGAGAGCCCAAGGACATCGCTTACTCCCCACTCGGATGGCTACAGTGGACCGCCCAGGCATCGGCAAGGTGTGCACACCTGGGGAAGTCACCAGCGCACCACCACTGGGGCCACGGGAGGCTCAGCCACGCCGGGCAACAGTCACTTCTGCAGAGTATACCAACAGTGCTGCTGGGTGACGCTGCCACTCCACACCTAGAGGTACACGTGAGAAAACTGGGACGCTGTCTGCACAAGGCTGCACCGGGAGCCTCGCCGCAGCCCTGTTGGCAGCAGCTGGAAGGACGACCTGCAGCGCTGGTCGGCATAGGAGAGGAGCGACGCCCTGGGCCGTGCCTCAGACGCAGTGACGCCCAAGTCCGCTCACCAGCCAGCTGTGAGTGACTTACAAGAACTGGCTCACTCGGCTCCAGGTTCTAATCCCTGAGCCAGGGGCTGCATGGGTCTGGCCTGGGGTGAGGGCTGTAAGCGAGGCAGGGAAACTTCTGCCTTCCCAAGTTGGGCAGTAGATGGTGGGCAGGTCTCATCGACCCTTCAGAGACACCCCGTGGCCTCGGACCTCCCCCAGGGCCCTGTCCCCAAGCACCACAGCACCTTCCACAGTGTTACCCCAGGGACCCAACCTTTAATGTGTAGAGCCTTGGGGATATTCACCCAAGTGGTGGCACTGGTTAAGAAGAATAATCTGAAAATCACTATGCCAAGTAGACGATTCCAGTCCCAGAAGCTCAGCTTCACACTGCCTGAGGTGGGGAGGGCTGATAGGGGGCAGAGCCACAGGTGGGGGCTGGGATGCAGGGGTCCTGGGCGGTGGTACAGGCCGGCCGGGCGGGTGCGTGCTTCTCACCAAGACAGAGACGATGAGGATCAGGCCCGAGTCTCGGGGGCATCCTTGACTCTTAACGTCGAAGTACGCCAGAGTGTGGCATAGGACCCTGAACGTGAGACAGGGCCAGACTGTGGGAGAGCGCTTGACACCCCACTGGGTCACTCTGTGGGCGGGACTCATCAGGAGGAGCAGGGGTGGCCAGCCCAGCCCATGTGACCACCAGGGTGGGAACCAAAGAAGGCTCTGCTCTGCTAGGGAGCCAGGAATGATGAGGCCCCAAAGAAGCCAGCACTGGGACACACTGACCTGGCCTGAGGGGCAGGCTGCCCCGCAGCCCGTGATCCCCTGGGTGCCCAGAGAGAGGTCCTCTTGGGGGGAGCGTGAAGCCAAGTGAGCGCAAGTCCAGGACCCCCGAGGGCAGTGGCCTGGTGGAGCCCGTTGTGTTGACATGGTGTGAATGTGGGGGTTTCTGGTGACAGGGTCTCAGTCAGGCGGATGCACTGGGAGAGGCCCAGCTGTCTCCCCAGCTCTGAGACAGGAGACACTGCAGAGACGTGTCAGCAGGCAGGATTCTGTTCTCATCTCCACCGCCCAGGCTGAGGCCTGGCCAGGCCCTCACACCTGGAGCCACGCGACATGCAGCACCTGTGCCGATGCCTGCCTTGCCCTGACCCTGTGCTCTGTCTTGGTCTGCAGCCGGAACATCACAAGACCATACCTGTGCCCCTTGCCAGCTGGCTGGCATGCGTGGCAGGGACCCAGGACCTACAGGCTGTTCCCGGCATCTGTAACAGGACTCGCTGGCCTGGGGCAAGGTGATGACAGAAATGAGGCACAGGTCTCCTGACTGTGGGGTCTGGCAGGCTTGGAAAGCCACAGGAGGCCACGGAGGCAGGGCTGGCCACTATAGCTCAGGAAGGGAGACTGGGCAAGGTCAGGACAGCTTGGAGCACAGGCTGGGTGCTGGCCCTGCAGGAGTAGTCTGGGCACTGTAGGGGGAGGGCAGCAGTGCTGCAGGCCTCTAGCATATTTTAGTGGCGAAATGCTCCTGGCTAAAGCACATAAATGCACACAGAGCCACCCGGGCCAGCCTGCTCTGCCCCTGAGAATCTCTGGCCAGAGGAGCCAAGGGTGGCCCCCCAAGGCACAGTGTCTTTCCTGCACTGTGCTCCCCCTGAGCACCCACATCTCTCCAATCTAGGTAGCCAGCCCCATGGTAAATGCATTGTGAGTCCTCTGCAAAGGAGAGGCTGCCCAGGCACATCTGTGCACATCCCCACCTTCAGGGCCCATCCTAACAAGGTGGGCAGGTCCCCGCCCCA
Source organism: Ctenomys sociabilis (assembly GCA_004027165.1). NCBI lineage: Eukaryota > Metazoa > Chordata > Mammalia > Rodentia > Ctenomyidae > Ctenomys > Ctenomys sociabilis. The sequence goes on along the minus strand of PVKA01016000.1, from coordinate 34,122 downwards.
CCCAGCACCCCGTGCCTCCCTCCCCACCCCAGGGCTGTCCTCTTGGTCCCATATTCCTCTGGCCCAATAGCCCCCCCGGGCGGTCAGCTCCTCACGGCCACTTGTGAGTCCTGGAGGGCTGCACGTGTGTGGCCCTGCTTCCTCTGCCCCCCTAGTTCTTGCCCCATATACCTTAGGGGAGGCTCTGCCTTGCTGGGTGCCCGTGCCAGTCAGCCTTCCTCATCCACTGCTCGGGAACAGATTGTGCTCATGGCTGCTGTGCCTCCGTGGACTGGCCTTTGCAAGGCAGGCTGAGTGAGCTGTCAGGGACAGGTGGCAGGCAGAGGCAGGGTGCTGCAGGGCCTTGGAGGGGTGTCTCTGGCTGGCCCCCGTCACATGCCCTGCTGGGCCACAGCAGGGCTGCTCTTGCCTTAGTCAGTGGACTGAGACGTTGACACTGACAGCTAAATTAAGCTTCTCCTCTTTTAAGCTGCAGGTACTGGGTATTCTTTTCCAGCAATGGAAAAGCTGACTAACGCATGGCTCCATTTGAAGTCAGGATCGAGGGACAGGCAGAGCATAGCTGCCGCAGGGGGCTTGCAGGCGCCCACCCACCAGAGCTGTGGCCGAGAGCATGGCTCGCCTCATGGCAGCTGCACACGAATGCAGGCGTGAGCGGAGCCCTGTATGCTCAGGAGCCGGGCAGAAGCTTCAAGGCTGACACAGTGGCTTTGAAACCACAGGCCCCTGGGCAGGGCTAAGAGCAGAGGTGCTCAAGGCTCGGCAGCAAGGGTGGCCCCGCCCTCAGCTGGGCAGAGCCTCTGCAGGGTCCGTCTCTGCACAGGTACTCGCTGCGCCATTTTGTAGCCTGCATGCAGGCTGCGGGCCTGGCAGGGTCTTCTGTGGTCAGGCGCAAGCACGGGCCCCTCCTTCCCATCTGCCTGACGTATTTATTTATCACTTCTTTTCTGTTAGGGTTGGACACCGAGATTCGATCTGGACTCTAATGCTCCCAGAGGCCCCAGGCAGCTCCCATGTGGACTTCACCTCTCTGCACATGAACGCAGGCATAGGGCGGGGCCGAGGAGACCCTGAGAGCGCGCAGCTGGCTGCGGGACAGGGACGCGATGCATGCTCTCTGTCTTCTGGACCCCAGGGCTCTGCAGCACACGGTTCCCACAGCTGTTGACGACCTGAGAGAGGCCCAAGAGGAAGAAGATGTGGCGCAGGGAGGGTAAGGTTCTGTTCGGACACTAGGTCCTGGGGCTGCCTTGCAGGTCCCTAAGCAGATGGCACAGGGGTACAGAGGGAAACTGAGGAAGGGAACCAGCCAGGACCCAGCCAGGAGACTGCTCAGTCCGGGTCAGGGAAGAGCGTCCAATCTGTTCCCTTGGCAACCAAGCTCTCCCCTCCACCTCGGCCTGCTGCGTGGCCTCCTCTCTCCTTGCTAGATCTCCGAGGTCTGGGTAAGGGACAGGCTGTTCTCCCGGCTGTCCTTTGCTGTCTAGCCTGCCTGACCTGGGCCATCTGATCTTCCCTATCCCTTCCAGCAGCTCTCAGACACACAGGCCACAGGCCTCCTCCTCCCCTGCACACACCCCCTTTGTGCAGGGACCCTGCCTGCCCATAGGCAGGGGAGGGGGACCCTGTGCTCGGCCTACCGTCTCTGCCAATCTTGCTACCAGCTGCACAGACCGTGAGTGGAGCCGAGCTGACCTGGGCTTGCCTTGTGGAGCTGCGCAACTGCTCTAAGCGCTCTGAGCCCTCCTTCCTCTTCATAAAGGGGGTGCACAGGCCCGTGAGATGCCCCTAACACAGCGCCTGGCATATTTGGACACGAGCACACCTACGTGGAGCTGCATAGGGAAAGGATGAGTGCTGGAGACGGCCCCGCAGGAAGATTCAGAATTCTCCTTCTATGACTTGTGAGGCTCTTTGGTAGGTTGCTGGGTGCCATGCGAGGCTGAGTCAGGAAGACTGCAAGCGCGAGCCCAGCCGCGGTGACTCAGAGACTTAGCAAAGCCGTGCTTCAGGGCAAGGCATTAAGAAGGGCTGGGGACGAAGCTCAGTGGGAAAGTCCCACGTTCAGCCCCCAGTACTGGGAAGAAAAGACAACTGACTATGTAGCAAAAAATTATGAAATGTATCTTAGGGGCTAAAAGCAGAAAATATTAATAATTATAATATGCAGGATCTAAATGGGTGATTACCAGACTGCATAAGCGAGCAGGACTGCACCAGTCCCCTTTCTATCACTGAAGACCTCGTACACGCAACTTAGAGAAGAGGTTTGTTTTGGTTCACAGTTTCGGGGATTTCAGTCCCTGGTCAACGTGGTGCGGAAGGAACCCTACCGCGCAGCCGGGAGGCAGAGAGCGGGAAAAGAGCCAGTGAGGGAGCAGTGCGGCCCCAGGCACACCCTTGGAAGACACAGCCCCGGGACCTGTGTCCTCCAGCGCTGATCCATCAGTGGGGTAGGCCCTCGTGGCCCAGTTGCTTTCCAAAAGCTCTCCTCTGGGCAATGAGACTTGGGGGCAATGTTTTACATCTAAACTATAGCAGCTCCCCAACCATAGTCTACAAGAAATGTGCTTCATGCAAAGACACGGGTCTGATGTAGAAGGATCTAAGGTGGGCGTGGGGTGCATATGTGTACTCCCAGCAATCAGGAGGCTGAGGCAAGAGGATTGCCAAGAGCTTGAGGCCACCCTGGGCTACATAGTGAGCTCAAGGCTGGCCTGAACTGCAGAGTGAGACCTTGTCTCAGAAAACAGGAATGAAACCAACATGAAAAAACTCAAAGTAGATCTAAAAAGGTAAACCATCTGAATTATAATCATAAGAAGCCTGGAGTGGGCCTACTAACATCAGGGAAAGTTAACTTCAAAACAAAGGATTATCAGGAATCAAGAGGATGTTTTGTAATGATCAAAGTGTTCGTTTATGCAGAGGACATCATGGACCCAAACACAGGAAGGAAACCTCAGCAAGGCTGGAAAGTCAGAAGCACAAATCTGCAAGTGCAGGTGGGGACCTCGGAGCTCTGCCCCTACAGAACAGCCAACCGTCTGACCAAACCAGCAGTGACTTGGAGAAGAGAAGCAGCCCCACGTCCCACTGGAGCCCCAGGACTGACCACACACAATGCAGCTGCAGCAGGCGCTGCTGCAGTCCTCTGGGAAGGGCTCTTCTGACAGAGGGAGCCTGCAGCTGGGTGGAGAAAGCACTCAAAGGATCCCACTGGGACGTGTCTGTCCACGTTAAAAGAATGAAACAAAATCAGACTCCCTACTCAGAGACAAAATTGGGATGACTGAGTTCCATTGAGGAGGCAAGGCTTTATTTAAAAGTAGAGATACTTTCTGACTTAGAACAGGGAAGTGCTCACAGAGGAAGGCCTAAAAGACAGGAAAGGCTAGTGGCCCGTGTGGTAGCAGATGGAAACCCATCCTCACGTAGACTGTGTCTCTACCCCAGCAAAGGACCACAGCATTACAGCCCAGTGTATGCCAAGAGTTCCTACAAATCATATCAAATAACAAACAACAGCAAAAATCATAACAAATTTGACAAGATGACTTATGGAAAAACTCTCAAATGGTAGGTAAACCTGAAATGGTGATCAATGTCACTAATAATCATTTGTACACAAACTAAAGCACAACAAAATTCCACTTCACACCCAAAATAGCAACCAGCAGTATAAAAGTCCCATTGTCCCACGTGCTGCTGAGGATGTAGAGAAAAGAGGGATTCTGTGCGCTGCTGGGGCGAGTGAAGCATGACAGAGCCACTTAGGACTTCAAATTGCAGTCGCTCGTGGACCTGCAGAAGCCCACTCCGGGCACCCAGCGGAGGTCGACAAAGATGTCGAGTGTGCAGGAAATACCTTTGCTAGAAATACGACCTTTCGTTCTGGGACACAGACGTTCAGGAGATGCTGAGCGCTAGGACGAGCTCTCAGGAGGCCCAAGGCGTGTGGTAGCTTCGGCCACGGACCAAAGGCTCTGCCTGCGGAGCTCATCGTTGGCTCCTGGTGCACATGAATGTTATTCATTTTCATGGGCCTAAAAATTTTCATCTGTTTTATCCATTTCAAATGCTTTGAAATTGTGTTCAGATAAATACATGCACAACAAAACCACTGATTTAATCTTCCTGTTCTGCAGCCAGCAGCATTTGCTACTGAGGAGTTGTCAGGAAACCTACCCGGCTTCTCGTAAACATTGCTATGTTTAAAAATGTTTTGTGCTGCATCCTCACGAGGGAGAAAAATCATCTGGGCCCCTCCCACGATCTTTCTGCTACCACAGTAAGTTCTGGAGGGTGCTTGGGCCCCTGGGGTGCTCCCGAGACTTTCTCAGACGCTCAGGAGGTCAAGCCGATATTCGTGGTGCGAGAGGCCCTTTCATCGCTCCCCATGCAGCACACGGCGACCGGCGTCAGGGCACTCTGCGGCAGCAGGCCCTTGCTGGCGGCACCCGGAAGGACAAGAGGACTCGTTTCACTTGAGAGGGTTCTGGGTGAGCTAGCGGGGTGTTTATTCTGCCAGCCCTCAGTGCTCAGGCCCAGATCCGCCCAAGGCTCTTACGCAAGGGAAAGGGCGCTACGGTGCTGCCCACAGAGGCGCTCCACAGCCGGGGTCGAAGCTGGGCCGGCCGCCGAGCTGCTGGAGTCCGATTTTACTTGAAAGAAGAACTTAAAAAGAGTTCAGAGTTTTGTGTTCAGCAGATTTTTTTCTTGAACCTGAATGAAGTGCTGTGGTCAAACCAAGCAAAATGACTAGGGTGTTGGTTGCCCGGGGTGAAGGTGGAAGTTCACATGAAAACTGGAACGCTGGGAACAGCGGCCACCAAGACCCTCACACTCCCCAGAACTTAAGGCCCTTCCTGGTGCGACGGGGCAGCACCGGTGACATGAGCACCTCACGCTGCGGAATGCGCCCTGTCCACCTCTAAACACCAACCCAGGGATCCACTGTTTTCCAGATGGCCAGGGCTTCATGAGCCAAGAGCAGGCCAAGGCGAGAGGCTCAGCTGAAGGGAAAGGCAGGCAGGTGTGTGCTTGAGCCTAAGGGAAGAGGAAAGGCTCAGTTTACGCTAGAACTAATCTTCCAGGAGCTGCATGTTTGTGTGTTGTGTAAGGTAAGGATCCAGTTTCATCCTTTCCCATGCAGATATCCAGTTTCCCCAACATGGGTTGTTGAAAAGACAGACTGTCCTTTTCCCGTGGTGGATTCCTGGCACTCCTCCTGGGGATCAAGTGGCCGTGTATGCGTGGGTGCATCTCTGAGCTCTCCCGTGTAGAACACGAGACTGCAGAACTCCAGGAAGAAGGCAGGGAAAGAAAGCTTTGTGCCTCTGGTGTGGGGAATAAGCTTGTGCGTATGTCGCCAATAGCAGGGGCAACGAAAGCAAAAATAGACTCACGCAGACAGATCAAACTAGAGAGCTGCCCCAAGCACCGACCGCCCCAGGAGCGGGAGGGAGCAGCGCAGGCCTGATTAAGAGGCTGACTATCAATGCATACAAAGAACGTCACAGGTCATAGGGAAGAAGACAAACTCCAGCGACCTCTTTAAAAGAGGCAGTGTTTGCACCAGTCTTTCCCTAAAAACACAAGAGCGAACAGGTTCTTGTGAAGATTCCCGGTGTCATTGATCATTCAGGAAGCGCACAGCAAGACCTCCACGAGAGACACCTCAGGCCTGTCAGGACGGCTGTGGCTGATTTAAAAAGAGAGAAAAGGGTGACTATCAGCGGACTTGGAGAAGCCGGAGGAAGCGCAAGATGTACAGGTGCTGCGGCGAGCAGCACGCAGGCTCTCCAACACATGGAAGTGGGACGAGCACAGGGCCTGCAAGCACCTGCCACATGGCTACCTCGGGAGCGGGCGCGGGCCCCTAGGACACCGCAGCACTGTTTCCACCAGTGAAGCTGTGGAGACTCGCCCCGCGTCCCCGTTGCTGACGGCCGTGTGCATGCGGCGTGCCTTCAGCCTTGAGCAGGAAGGGGGTTCCAACACCTGCTCCAGCAGGCTGGCCTGGGGATGCTGCACAAACAGGAGCACAGATCCCGTGTGACCCACTGTGTGCGGGCCCCGGAGGAGTCAGACTCGGAGAAGCAGAGCGTGGGCTGGGGCGGCACGGCCGAGGCAAGGGCCACGGGGTGTCGTGGCCAAGAAACGTGGCTCTGTGGTCACAAGGGGCAAGCAAGCCCGGGAGGCCTGCTGAGCACGTGGTGCCACGCCTCCCACTCGTGGCCAGCACCTAAACACCCCTGGGGAAGGCAGAGTTCCCATGTACATTCTTAGGCAGCAGGATGGAGCTGAAAGGCAAGAAGCACCAAGTGTCTGCCTTAGCGTGCTGTCAAAGGTTAGTGCCTGCGGTTATATGAAAATGCTAAAAGGTGTCCCCTGAAAGCTGTGTGATGTTCGTTCATGTGCTGCCACCAAAGCAAAGCTTCAGCTGATGGCTGTGGGGGAGGGTGTGAGACTCCAGCGCCGCCCACAGGACTCGGGGAGGTGAAACTGCAGCAGCATCAATATTTTCACTAATTTTTAAACTGGAAAGTGGAGCATTTTCGCAAGCGAGTTACTTGTGCTAACATGTGATGTTGCCCTTGCGATTCTTGCTGAATAAGTATTTCCCGTGCCCGGTCTTATGATGCAGTAGACATTGAGGGATATAACCCATCTGTCGCGTTTTCAGGACACTGTGGAGCTCTGGAGGTACATAGCTGTGACCCAGGAGGAAGCCACCTTCCTGACCCCACCTTGTGGAGGGGACTCGGGCCCGCAGGCAGATGCCCAACAAGATAAAGCAGCTGCACATACATCTACATGGTGGCTGCAGAGTGTGTGCTTCATTGTGTGCAATTACAGTTGGATGGAAAGTTCTAGAGGCAGTGGCAGCTGTGACAATTTTATTTCTGGTGGAGAAAAGCACACCAATAATGCTTTGTATTCAAAATCTGCAGGTTGGCAATACTGGCCTTGTCCCGCCGAACACTGAGTAGAAAGGGTCCTTGCGCCTGCGCTCAGTCCATGTGGGAAAGAGGAAGTGGGCGTGGCCAGCAAGGCTTCAAGCCGCTCAACGAGTGCCCTGGGCGGGCCCTGGACCGGGCCTGGACCTTTCCCGATCGCCCCAACAGGGAGAACGGGGGCCATGAGCCCCGTGGACAGCACCCTGGGCCTTCACTCTCAGGGAGGCGGAGCTGGCCAGGGCCCCAGTGGTCTTTCTGTCTGGCTGGCAACACCAGCTGAGCACTGAGTGGAGAGAATCGGCGCCCGCCAGCCTGGTGTTGACGCAGACACTCCAGTCCCGGCCCGGCAGAGGACACCCTGCCTCCTGGGGTCTCCTGAGAAAAGCCCACAACGCGCCACCTGTCCGTGAGACGCCTCCGGGAGCAGTGCCGGGAAGGCAATGGGAAGCTCTGAGTCTCTTCCTTGAGTGTCTTTAGGAGACATCAAAAATATGGTGACTGCTGCTTCCAGGTCGTGTAATGGGCGGCAGCTCCCATGAGCAAGGACTCCGCGGCCGCCCAGCTCCCCGCCTGGCGCTGTGTGACTCCTGGCTCCTCCCCAAGCCCAAAGGACCATGAAAGGGAAACAGATGTTTTGAATCAGTTCGGGACATTAAGGCGGCCTCAACAGCCCTACTAAAGAGTGAGGAGGATGTCTAGGATAGCAGGAGGGGTGGCATGAGTCGGCTTGGAGCTGGGGCAAGACCCAAGGGAGACTCACGGCGATGGGCCTTTTACCAGAAGTTTTTAAGAATGTAAACAGTCGCCATAGGGTGGAGCCTCGGCTCACTGATTTAATTTTCCCATAATCTGGCCTCATCAAATGGGACAAAAACTGAATCAAGTCCCAGGGCTGGGCTCAAGGCTGGCTGACGGGGACATCTGACTTGGCTCCCAGCCTGTTGGGTAGACTGAGGCAGCACTGCACTATTTTTCAGTCACCTCGTGAAGTGCTGAGCAGTGGGAAAAGTTCTCAAAACAATCAAATGACAGATACAAAGGAGAGATCCGCAGTTCTTGGGGTCGGCAGAGGAAGGAGCACTGGGGCCATGCGGGTAACAGGAGAGACCAGGAGAGAGCTCTCCACCATCTCTGGGAGGCGACAGGAGCTCACATGGGACTGCAGGGGACAGGAGCTTGCATGGATGCCCTCCGCAGACACAGTCAGACGCACATGAGCAAGACGGCCGCCCCAGGTCCGCGGTGGCCTCCTGGCTGTGACCAAGACATGGTCCCTGAGGCAGGCCCCAAGCCAGATTCGAGGCCCTCAGCTCTTTGTGGTGTCCTGGAACCAGAGGAGCCAGATACCCACTCAGGGGCCAGCATGAGGCCACGCACGCCCTCCTGGGCAGGTGCTGCTTTGCCAAATGGACACACAGTGCACGGAGCCCGAGCCTTCACAAATGGTGTTATTTCACACAACTTTAATAGGAACCAAAATATCCCAGGGAATTTAGGGGTTGGCAAGATCTAGAGTCAGTTTCTAAGTGCTGTGGTTTGGCAGACCCAGAGGATCTTGGGACTGCCTTTGGTGGCCCCCGCAGCCAAGCCCTTGGCACCAGTCCCAAGGAATCCCAGCCTGTGCTGGCTGGGGGACAAAGGGTTCAGTCCTCCGTTCAGCACCAGATGTGCACCTGGCACTGCAGAGGCTCCGGGCAGGTCGCTTCCAGCATGCCTCACGGGGTGGCCTGAGGACCAGGCAATGGCCCGTGCATGGTGAAGGCCATGGTGGTGGCAGTGACGGCAGTGGTAGGGGACCCAGAGAAAAAGGAGGGTGGGTGGCTGTGGGGACGGGTGCTGGGCTCCTAGCCCTGTCCTGGCCCTGACTGCCTCAGCTCATGTGGCCAGCAGTTGGCCAGTCGCACTCCACCAGGTATGGACGTGAGGCCCAGCCACGGGGCCCAGGAAGGCCCAGGAGCCCTGGGACACCACAGCCCCTTGTCCCTGACTTGTTGGAATTCTCAAGGGAAAATTGTTCAGCGCCCATGTGGAGCACACCAGTGCTCTGTGGATGCTGGGCTGCCGTCCCCACTGCTGGGATGTCGCCACTGGGCAGGTGCTGGTGGGCTATGCGAACCACACTGGTGAGGAGGCACAGTGCAGCCCACACGGGCGCCACTGGCAGGGCCACGGACAGGCCCTGGGTCCCGCTTGCCTGGGGCAGCCACCCAGGACTCACGGGTACCCTGTGGTGCCAGCTCGAGCCCCAGCGGGTGCGGCCAGCCAGTGAGGGCAGAAATAGGTCTCCTGGCCCTGTGGTGGCCCAGCCAGGGCCCCGCTGTGTTGGCAGAGATTGGTGACCATGAAGAAGCCACCTGGCTTGGCACTGCAGAAGCAGCGGGGGTGGTCCCAGGCTGCCTGTGTGGCCTGGATGCTTCACTGGACCCCTTGCCCAGAGCACTGCCTGGGCCACTAGGACAGCTCCCTCCCCGCAAGTTCAGACCTTGCTTACTGCAGGATGCAAGGCTCTGGGTACCTGATCTGAGCTAACTAAGAGCAAAACAGGGGCAGCTAAGGCAAATGTCCCTGCGGGGTGCGGTGACCCCAGGCCCAGGAGCGGAGCCCCACAGCACCTCATCTCACACCAGAAGTGGTTGTCAGAGGCTTTGACCACCTCCTGGGCTCCACCCTGAGCTGCCCATGAAACGTGAGCGTCCCCTGGGTGACCTGGGGGTCCCTGAGCTGGAGACCACTCTAGCCTCTTTCTCCAATGAGTCGAGAAGGCCTGTCCTACAGAATGAATGCTTTTCTTCCAAAGACAAGAAAGAGCCCGACTGCATTGCCACCCTCCCCACCCTGCGTGCCTGGCCCTCTCCTGCCATCCAGTCTACTGATGGGAGGCCTGGGCGCCGGGCTGGCCTGGCTGCCTGTTGCCAGCGGCGTGCTTCGGCGGCTCGGGTTGCCATGGCAGCTTCGTCTTTCACAGATGCCCTAGCACGGCTGTCCCTGCCACTCAGAGCTGCCAGCCCCGGGAGCCATGTCAGGGCACAGAGCTGGGCAGAGGAGGTGCATTCCACCCGTGTTATCTGTGTTCCAATTGCGCTGAGGCCCAGAGCCCCTGTGGGCCCGTGCACTCTCCCCTCTGCCCGCTTCACCCTACCCTGGTCCCCTGAGGCCCCATGAGCAGAGGAAAGCCCACCGAAGGCCACCGCACTCCTGGGTGGAGCAGGTCCAGATGCCTGTGGCCGTGGCACTGGCTCCTAAGGCCCTCTGTGCTCTCCTTGGCTGTCTCCTGGCACAGCAGGACAGGACAGGGCAAAGAGTGGCAGGGCCAGCAAGTGGCAGGGCCTAGCATCCAGCTCCACCCCTGCGAGAGCCGCACCACCAGCCCTGTTTCTTTTCCAATATTTTTCTTAAAAGCAATATTGATTTTTTTTCCTGTTCAAAAAATATAAAGGGATGGGCCATATTCAACCACACAGTGTCTCCTGGGAAAATCTCATGCTATCATTTTTTAAAAATAGTTCTTAGCATATTTTCAGTACATGTAATTACTTCTGTCGCTGGGAACTGATACTTGTGTAAAAGACATCTTCATTTTTAATTTTTTTAAAGTTTTCTTCCTTAAAAAAATGCACTAAGAAAAGATCTTTGTCATTTTTGTGTAGACACCTGGTGAGGCTGGAGGCCCCACGCCAGCCGCGCCCTGGAGGCTGCTTTGCACGTCCTCCGGCCGAGCCACATCTGCCTGCTTGTCTGTGCACTCATGCCCTGCCCTCAGTTTAGCACCCTCAGGCGCCGTGCCTGGGGCCCCTGCTGACTGGGCTGCTGGAGCTCCCACTCAGGGGCCAAGGTTTGTTTCTGCTGAGGCCGGCAGCTCCATCTTGCAAGAATTCAGGTCGGGAGGCTCTGCGCTGCCCCCTTCAGGGGACTCGCTTCCTTCCACGGTCCTTCCCAGGGCGCAGGGCTCACTCCCTGCCGTGGAGCTGCGCTGGCTGCTCATACTTCCCGTTCCGTCACTTGAGCTCAGCTCCGTCTCTCCACACACGCGCACACGGGTGTGTCTCTGCCCACGCCACTCCCATGCCGCCTCTGCCCAACAGGTGGGGCCTCCGCAGGCGTCATCACCAGAAAGGGAGGGCTCCTGGGACGCGCACTTGCCTTCCGTGCTGCCCGTGGCTTTCCGGGAGACGCAGCTCACACACAGCCCACAAGGCATAGGGGGGCAGCATCAAGCGCCACAGCACACAGGGGTCCTGGTAAACACCCTGGGAGCCCCTGGTCAGTCCCAGAGGGTGCCGTGAAAGCGCAGTGACTGTCCCCACCACACCAGCGGCGCATTCCGGGGGCTGACAAGAGAACTCAGTGCCTTCGGTGGCCCACGGAGGTCACACTCCTCCGGGGCCTGTCCCTGCAGCAGGAGTATCAGGCAGGGCTGGATGTGCTGGGTCCAGGGCTGGCCCCGAAGAAGGAGCTCCCCAGCCTGGCCTTTGACACACTTACCTGTGTGGCTTTGCCGTCAGGACAATCGGGGCTGCCCTGGGTAGGACAAGTGGGACACTTCTGGTGGCAGCCTGCTTCCCCTGCCACAGCGCCATTCGTGGCGCCCGAGGCTCTGCGGCCCCCACACATCAGGAACAGTTTCCTTGTTGCTGCACCATCCCCAGGAGGGGACGTGAGCCCCGGAATGCTCGCTGCTCCTGGCAGGCCGGCACCAGGCATTGCCAAGCCCGCCTTGCTGGCACGCACCTACACAGCGCGGGAGGGGCGCGGTGCTCTGGCGAGCCTTCTCCTGCAGAGGCTTTCGTCCATCTTTGGAACTTTCTCTGAGAAAGATTTCCCAGAAATGTCCCTGTGAGGTCAAATGGAACAAATGATTTCACGGCCCCTGTCACATGCTGCCAAGTGCTTTCCCAATAGTTTGTCTCCTGCAGAGCCTGGGCCTGGCGGCTGGCAGGTAGGATGTGGCGGGTACTCCGGGCACAGGACCGGAGGTCGCTCTGACCCAGGCTCCTTCTGTGGGTGAGGGGGGTGTGTGGCAGGTTGGAGCAAGATGGCCTAGTGGGGGGCTGTCCCTGCAGGGGGTCGGCGCTCTGCCCAAGACTGTGCTCACCCACAGCTCCTGCAATCCCTGAGGTCCTAAGTGGGCGTTGTCCAGGAGCTGCATCCTTGGACGGCCCCTGGTGCCTAAGGTGGAGCACGGAGAGGATCAGAATGCATCGTGAGAGTCACACAGGCATGAAAACCAAGGCAGCAAGGGGGGGGGGCGCCTCTCCACAGCAGTGGGCACTCGGGAGTGAGAAGGGTGGAGCTGAGGGCTGAGGCTTTGTGACTCTGCAGTCACACGCAGCTCACACTCAGATCCTCAGGGGTCCCTGGGCGAAGGAAGAAGAGACTCAGCTCTGGCTCTGCAAGCACTGGCTGACCAGAACAAGAAGTAACCCTGATGGCAGGGTGCGCTGGGGCCACGCTCCCTCCTGTGGGCCGCCCTGCCCGTCACACACCTCTGCACCCAGTGCTAGGCCCACCCCACCAAAAACTGCCGAGTCCAGGGGGGGGGGCTGAGCACTCACTCCAGAGGCAGTGCCCACGAAGCAGGCACGGCCCTGGGCAGGGCCAGGCTGCATGGCGCGAGTAAGGGGAGGTATCGGATCCTTGGCGAGACGCGAATATGAACTCTGGGCTGTGTGCGAGGGTTACGTTATTCAGGTGCCTGCTGAGAGTCTTTGTTCTCAGGAGGACACACAGTAAGGGACAGCCGTGGTGTCCCTGTGCTCTCAGTATGGAGGGGGCTACGTGCACTGCACGATATTTCGGTATGTGTACACGTGTATGAACGTACCTGTCTGCCTCTGTCCACCCGCCCGCTGTTAGCCTGTCTACACAGCCAGCAGAGGAACGTGCTCACACTGGCTGCTCTGGACAGGGATGTAGGCAATTCCCTGCCTCACTCTTGCGCTTTTTGTGCATTTTCAAGGTTGAAAGCCAAACAATGTATTCTGGTCAGTGCCGGGGAATAGTTGGCACCCAACATCAAGGGGCAGCCTCGGGTTGCCAAGCCGGCCAGCTTGGCTGATGGTATGCTCACCTCTGCAGGCTCCAACAAAGCATGCAAGCTAGAGCAATTCCAAGTCCTGCCCTCAGTACCTGTGAGCACACGACGCCAGCTTCCAGCCATGTCTTTCTCCTCTGGGCACCATCTTGGGACATCTCCTTCAAGGAGCTTGCTGCTTCCTGAGAGGTGGCAGGGTTTGTCCACACCCCCCCCCCCAGCTCACCAGTGCAAGCTTCTCTGAGTGCTCTGCGATGCCAGCCCCAAGCCCAGCCTCCCTCTCCCTGCCAGGTCCTGCAGGCAGGCAGCAGGCAAGACCCTCTTCATTCATCAGAGCCCCACATGTGCTTAGAGCAGATAAGCACTCAATAAATGTGTGGAAAAAGACCCCAGAGTCAGCTGTTGTCAGCACACCTGCAGGCTTTCCTTGCACCAGGAAGCAATGGAGAAGGAAGGTCTGTCTGCCTCCTCTGGGAAGGAAGGGAAGGCCTATGTGTGTGACTGGGTCTGGTGCGGCCCTGGCTGCTCCTGGGAGATGGGCTGCCACAAGGTAGGGCTTGTCCTGCCCCTCCTGGACCAGGCAGCTCTGATGTCCAGAGGTCAGGTGGATGCACACTCGAGGCTGTTGGAGAGGTGATTAGACTATAGGGAGAATGTGAAAAGAGAGCAGCATCCGTGCGCTTTCTAGTCATGGACTCTCCACATCCATCCATCCGTCCGTCTGTCTATCCATCCATCCACAGTGTGACAACAAGCCGTGTGTAAGTCATTTACTCATTCATAACTAGAACCACAACTGAATCTCCTGTTTCAGAAAAATTGAGGGAAAGTTTAACTGACCGTAGTACCTCCTCAGCAGGTGGCCCCTCCCGTGGGTGCTGTGTATGTGGCTGGGCATGTGGCTGTGTGTGGCCGTGTGTGGCCGTGTGTGGCCGTGTGTGGCCGTGTGTGGCCGTGTGTGGCCGTGTGTGGCCGTGTGTGGCCGTGTGTGGCCGTGTGTGGCCGTGTGTGGCTGTGCGTGGCCGTGTGTGGCTGTGTGTGGCTGTGTGTGGCTGTGTGTGGCCGTGTGTGGCTGTGTGTGGCTGTGTGTGGCTGCCTTGAGGTTTGCTGCCAGTTGTGTCTCCAGGCCAGAGTAGATATGTAAGCTTTCTCTCTCTCTCTCTCTCTCTCTCTCTCTCTCTCTCTCTCTTTCTCTTTTAGCCCTGGGGCTGTCTTCTCACAGAACTGGCTAAAAGTGGCTTCCCGAGAAAGAAATTCATAAAAAGATCAAATATAGACTTCTTCATAAAAAGATCAAATATAGACTTTAAACTAAGAAGAAGTAGCAGCCAAGGCCTGAGGCACGCCTAGCAGCCCTCCACAGCTTGGAGCCTCCTCTCCCTGGTTAGGCAGGAGATGGCTCGTGACAGCAGAAAACTGCAAGTAGAAGCTGCATTCCGCCAGCTGTGCCTCTCCTTGCTGTAGTCCTGAAGCGCAAGGGTGTCGTCTTATTGCTGTGACGTGAGCACAGCCATGTCCATTCAATTTCAAAGCAACTTTTTTTTTTCAGAACCGGGAATTGAACTCAGGCCCTTGCACTTGCCAGGGAAGCATTTATTCCACTGAGCCATCTCCCCAGCTCCCATTCATAGCAAGCGGCCACCAGCCCACCTGCGGCAGATGGATAAGGGAGTGTGGTCCTTGTATATACTCGAGTATTTCTCTGCCACAAAGAAGGATAAACTCAAGTCATTCTTAAGAAAATGGATGTGCCCTGAGATCTTAATACATGAAAGCCTGAAAGCGTAGGCTTAAATACACATGTTTCTTGTACCAGAAACCCAAAGTATGAATGAAAAGCAACCTAAACTACAGACTACGGGAAACAGGCCTTTTGGAGCTGGGAAGCGGACAGAGGGATGGAGTGAGAAGGAGGCAAGGGAGCGGGAGGGAAGCAGGAAGGGCTGCAGGGCCCACGCTTCTGCACCCACAGCGGCCTCAAGCACACACTGATAAATGAAAATTTTTTAAAAAAGAAAACCAAAGCTCATCCTGAGTTCCTTTTGACAGAGACACAGCTTGCTGGGCCGCACCAAGCCTGCAGGCAACATAGAGCGAAGTTGGGGCCAAAGCTCAACTCAGAGCAGGCGCTGAGGGACCCTGCCAGCTGACCCTGACCGGCTGGCACATGCTTCAGGCCAGGAAGCAGCCGCCTGGAAGAGAAGTCACAGCCAGGGATGCTAGGGAGACATGAGCAGACCCCAGGGGCACGGCCTGCAGAGAGCAAGGCTCAGCCGCTGCTGCACGGCAGGGCTGTCAGAGCTCACGAGACTTGGTGGGACCCCTCCCCACAGAGTGGGCGAGGCCTCACTCAGACTGTGCGTGGTGGCTGTGCTGTGCATAAGCCGAGAGAGGCACTGTGTCAGGGCAGAGGCCTGGGGCAACTCTGATGCCTGATGTGATGGTTCACGGACGTGGGCAGCTGCTGGTGCTGGGCACCAGTCTCAGTGGTGCATGAAAAGCAAGTGAATTCGTGTGGGCTTTCAACTTCTAAAGCTGAAAAAAAACCTCATTTTCCTTTTAAATTCCCAGACTCAGTTTTTTGATGGCAATGGACAATGAACTAATGTACACGCTAATCAGACTGACAATGTTTTTGTCAGTATTCTGGACACAGGAAATAGAAAGCGATGGTCCCCTTGTGGAGGGAAAACAATCTTTACACCAAGAATTTTATACCCAGCTAACCTGTCATTCATATACACTGGCAAAGTAAGATTACTTTTCAGAAATTTTAAACTGCTAAAATTTTATTACACAAATGATTTTTGAAGATATCTTAATAGACAGTCTTGTAGTAAGAAAAAAGTACCAGAAATATGAGGATCATGACGTTGGGGTTTCTCTCCACATGTCCCTCCAGAGCCTCATGTGCCGCAGGTAGGACTTCCGCAGTCACCGGACCTTGGACGCTGGCCCCCACCACTATGTGGTGCTTGTAGATGGTGTGATGCCGAGAGCAGAGGCCTGGCGGGACACGCTGGGCCGCCTTGGGTGGCTGGAGCAGCGTCTGTGCCCCCTTGGGTCCCCAGTGCTCCCTTCTGCTACGCCATGTGCAAGCTCTCTCTGCCAAGCCCCTGTGCCATGTGCCCTGCCTTGGAGGTGGCAACCTCGGACTGAAGCTCCTTGAGACACGAGCCAAAGCTGAGCCCTCCTCCTTTGTGTTGGGGTGTTGGCTGCTGTGTCCTGCAATGGGAGGCTGCCTGGGCAGACACAGTAGGGGGTGACAGTGCAGGCTTCAAGCTCAGAGGCCGAGGGTAGACTGTGGATTCTCTGGCCATCGTCTGGGTAGCGTTAGCAAAACTCATTACTCTCGCTGGACCTCAGCTGTCCCACCTGTAAAGTGCAGATGAAAACAGTGGTACTAGGCTGAAGGATGTGGCATTAGACTACCTACGAGGCCTGAGAGCTGGGCTCCTCCCAGACAGTTACCATCCTGCTCCAGCTCATGAAAGCCCTGACGCCTAAGAAAGAAGGGAGGGGTGCTTGTGTGATTCGAAATACTGAAGTCAGTCTGTAAACCACTTTGTCAGTTGTAAAGTCAGCAGAATCCCCAGGCCACAGTGGCTGTGAAGAGATGGATGGGGAAGTCTCGGAAGCCCTGGTCTGGTGGGAGTGAGGGGCTGAGGGCCCGGGATCAGGAAAGACAGCAGCACTCTGTTGTGATGAGGCAGGCACCAGGAGGCAGAGCTCAGAGAGGCAGGCGGCAGAGATGCCTGAGCTCCCGGTGCGTGTGTGTTGGGGGCAGAGTGTCACAGACGGAGCGCAGGGGCTGAGCTCCCAGCAGCATGGCAGGGACAAGGCACAGGGGCCGTGGTGGGCCAGGCTCTCCCCAGGACAGGATGGACCTGGGGCTTGCACCGAGAGGTGAGGTGCCCTCTCGGCATGGCGCTAGAGGCCAGGAGCTGGGCGGGAGGGTGCAGGCGCTCCTGCTTGAGTGTGGCCACTCCTGTGAGGGGACATGTAATGCATCCCATCAGCCCCTCCCCAGCCCCATGGGTCTAGAGAGGCCAGAGCGTGGAAGGGCAAGGGCCCTCGCATGCAAAGCGCACAGCCGGGTGGACACAGGCATAAAACTAGCGCCATCTGCATAGTCTTGACTTCTCTTTGCTCTCAAGCAAACAGGAATAACCACCGGCAGTTGCTATAGCTGTGCTCTAGATACGCTCTCGCCAGCGCTAGGTTTCGCTTCTTGAAAATAATTGGCTTTATTGTGCTAGAAATAGTTGTGGTGCACATTATGTGCATTTTCAAAGTTGGCTTGCTTTGACGTTCATGAACCCGATAAATAAAATTAATTCCATTCTTTATGATGAACTAAGTTAATTAGTTGGGTAAATAATTGAATGAATATCTCATGCATAATTGCCCATGTGCCAATGCCAGCTCTGGCCCATGCAGAGCCCTAGGAGGAGAGCCCTGCGCTGCTCTACATGTGTCCAAGGGGCTATCGGTGAGCCGTGGAGGACTCGTGGAAGTCACCAGGAGGACACTGCTGGGCAAGGGGGCAGGAGGCTCTGCAGCCCGAGTGGCAGAGCCAGCCACCTGGCCCTTGCCTTCCCCTTCCTCTCGGATGCCAGCAGAGAAAAGGAGCTCTTGAAATTTTAGGTTTTGCCAGAAACAACGGCATGTTCTGTTTTCTGGAGTCACGTGTGAGGGAAGTGCGCATGGGGTGGGAAGATGGACGGGAAGCCAGGCCGGGGCGGCCCTGCGCCCAGGAGAGGCTGCTGGTCCTGCCCAGTGTGGCCACACCGAGGTCGGACCCCGTAGGCCACCCGCTCCCCCTTGCGGCCAAGGGCCTAGGAGCCTGTGGCTGCCCTTGGACTAGAAAAGCATTGATATGACAGGGGTGGTCGGGGCCAGAGTAAAGGCCGTGGCCTTCTGAGGATGAGCAAGTGGGGCTGAGTTCTGCCCACACCCTCCCATTCACAGTCATAGCCAGGCTTTCCCCAGCCCCAGGGCTCGAGGTAACAGCACATGGCTTTGCGTTCTCATGTCTGTGGCCTGCATTATCCACGTGGGGCCACCCTGAGAGAACTCTGTCCTGTGAAAAGCCTGGAAATGGCTGTGGAGGGTGGGGCTCCTGCTCTGTATATAACCTGGGGACAGGAGGGGCTGGATTTCCAGGGTCAGCCAGAGCTGTCCGTGTCACAGGCATGTGCAGGAGTGGGAGTGTGGTGTGTATGTGTGTGCAAGTGCATGTTCCTGAGCGGGTGTGTGTGCCTTGCATGAGCAGGTGTGTGCACCCGTGTGTGGGCACAAGGGTGGAGTGTACGTGTGTGCCACGGTATGAGCATGCACCAACTGTGGACAGGTGTGTAGCGCACACACAGCTCTGCATGTGAAGGAAAGCACCATGGGCACAGCATGGCAGGGACACACACAGTTCTGCCCTACAGCTGCCTGCGCAGGGACCTCTTGTCCACCTCTTCTTCTGAGAGGGGGCAGTGCAGTGATTTAAACTCAGGAGACACCATGTGCTGGATGCCCAGACACTTGGGCCCCTTGGGGGCTCGGGAGCTGCGATCCTGGGTGGACCTGGTGCCCAGCCAATCCTGTCCAGTAGTGGTGCCTGCAGGGTCTGCCCACAGGCTGGCTGGGGTGCCGGGCTGCCGGCCTGCCGTGGTGCCCTGCTGCCCTGTCCTCTTGACAAAGGGGAGGAGAGAAGAGAGATTCAGGCCAAAGGAAGAGGGTGCAGGCTGCAGGAGTTTTGGCTGGAAGCCACTCTGAGAAACACCAAGGGACAGACACCCCAGAGGATGCCCTCCTGGACTGTGGGGACACAGGCTGCCCATACAGCAAGTGGACAGCATCCCTGGTGAGGGGGCGGGGCTGTCACCTGGGCTCAGCAAACCTGCAACAATGCATTGTGTTTACGTTTTGTTTATCTTGAAGACCAAAAGCCCCAAGGAAGCACAGACTGTGCGGCTTCTGGACTTCAGGATACTGTTACAGTATGCAGAAGGCAGAACTTGTCTACTGGACAAGCGCCACGGTTCTGCTTCCATGAATGCTCTTGCACGTCCCTGCACCCTGCAGAGCCCCACCATGGCATGGAAGAGGACACCAACTTGCTGCTGGAGGGCAGGCTGGCCTGCCTCCCAGGGCCCTGCCTCTGCCCCTCAGATGGCACTCACGCCAGACACGAGAGCAGCACCAGCACGAAGTCCTCGCCAAGGGCCAGGACACGCCCCGCTTGGCTGCCCGCCTGGTGGCCACCTTTGTACGCATGGATTTCGAGAATCCGTGCACGTTGCTCACCTTCCAGCTCTGGCTGCAGCTCACCCAGGAGGAGAGGAGCACAGGGACCTGGCCCCTGCTGGCCCCACTGCTGGTTCAATGGCTGGAACGAGCGCGTCACTCAACACAGGGCAGCGGGGCGCCCAAGGCGGGAGCTCAGCACTGCCCCAAAGCTTCAAGGGCCCAGAGAGAACCCCACTATCCATGTAAGCTACGCATGCATGACGGAGAGTGGTCCGCATGGGAAGAAGACGCCTGCTTCACGCACAGCACGTGTGAGGCGTGTCTGAGCAGGGGCTGCGGGAGAGGGCACAGCGTGTGTAGCTGCAGCAAGTCCTGGCCTCCCAGGCACCATGCTGGCCAGACATGGCCTGCTTGGAGCTCTGGCTCGAGAAGTTTCCTTCAGAGGAGACATCTACACCCAAGACAGTCTGGGGCAGGAAGGGGTCAGAGGGTGGGAGAGAGGGCAGGAGGCGGCCCCAGTCTCCAGGAGCCACTGCCGCACATGGGCACCACAGCAGGGCCTCCCACAGGAAGCCAGCCATGCCCTGGGGAAGCTCCAAACAGCCCCGTCTGCCCCCACGGAAAGCACTACCCTCAGCTAGGGAGCAGCCGGAAGCCCTCCCCCAGCCTGGTGGGGGCGATGAGGCCCTGGTGGCTGACAGGTGCCCACGTGGATTTCACAGGGCTCCTTCTATTTCAAGGAGCCCAGAGGCAAAGGTTGCTGCTATTTCACAAATGGGTAGCCAGGAGCTTGGGAAGGGACCAGCTGTGACAAGCAACTCAAGCCCCACACTCCAGAGCACTCTCAGGTCCACCCTACTGACTTGGGGCCGCTGAGTACGGCCTTCCGTGATGGGGACGCTGGAGCCCACACTGCACCGGAGCAACCACCGTGCTGTGCCATGGAGGGAGGGTGCCCAGCTTGCAGCCAGTGCTGACACCTGGGAGCCCCCAGCCATGCCCAGCCTGGGGTCCCTGATCTGCGTGCAGTTACCTGAGTGTCCTCACCAAGAAGTCTCCATCACACAGCTGTAGGAATCCAGGGGCATTTCCACCTCTGGGCCAGGTTCTGAGGTGTGACCCCAGCGGGGGGAGGGTGCCAAGGCTCTCAGACAGCTGCTGGAAGCTTCCAAGACAACCATCCCAGGTCTGAGAAGGAGGAGGACTGACGGGTGCTCTCAGTGTGACAGCCCACAGAGGGTGTGACAGGCTCCGTTTTCAATCTCCCATGTGCTAACACATCCTGACATCTTGGGACCCTGAGACAGGCAATGACCCTGGTTCAAGCATTGCCCTCCATGCCTCCCCCTGACCAGGCCAAGCTTTACTGAGGGAGGAGGGGTCAACAAATCGGACTTTGGCTAAAGGGCGCAGCCAGTGGTCTAGAGAGTGACCCACTGTTGGTCAAGCAACAGGGTGGCAGCAAGAGTTTATGGTCATGATTCTAAAGCCTACTGAGCCATCCTGGGTCTGGCACCGTCATCACATGCCAATCTCAGCCTTGTGCGTGGAGGTGACCAGGTAGCCGACCTTGCTCAGGGCCCTCTGAGCTGCCCTCCAACAGCACCCCACAGAACCACCCTGGCCTGGCCGCGGGACCAAAGGGCTTTCGCTGTGTGGGCTGCAAAGGCAGAGGTGTGGGCAGAAGAACTGCAAGACAGCTCCGGCTGCGGCAGGCCCGGTTAGCCAGGCATCGTGGCCCAGAACAAAATGCTTCCTGCATGATCCACGTGACTACATGCAGAGCCAAGCAGAATCTGACCCAGGGCCAGGGCAGCGGAGGGGAAGGCCATGGCATGCAGGCAGTGGCGCCAGCCTTTCCCCACTTGCTTCTCCCTCAGACATCTGTGGGCCCAGGGATGAGCCAGAGCTCTCAGCACAGAGGCCTGCAGGTCGCCCGGCCCGGGAAGTGCTGCCAGACCCACACGGTGTGAGGCCACGTGGGCGAGGATGTTCCCCACGGCCGTGTGGCCCCCGGAGCTGGAGGAGAAAAGCTGGGGCAGGGGACGCCAGCCTGGAAGGCTTATCTGGGCTTCCCCTTGGTGACGGTTCTCTTTCACGCACACATTCTGTGCCCCACTTTTCATACTCTCTAAGGCTGGATCTGGTGAAGTGTGCGGAAGGCCACTGACTGCCAAGCGCAGCAGCGCACGGCTCCTGGCTGCGCTTTGTGCTCCCAGCCTTCTGCGCCACCACTGCCCCGCCTCGGTGGCCCCAAGCCGTCTGCCCTGCCCTCAAGCCTTTATCCTCAGTATTCTTATGGAGTCTGGGCCAAACGTCTCGAGACCTCCATGATTCCTCTGGCTGGCTTTGCTGGACACCTCCGTGATCCTTTGCAGCTGTCCAAGTCTCTCGCCGTGGGATCTGCAAAGGCAGAGCGGCGGTGCGCGTGCCGGCTGGGAGGGGTCGCTTCCGCGGTGACATCGGCTCTATGGGAACTTGTGGCGCTCTCAAGGACACCACCCTAGCGCATGAGCTAAGCGAGCTCTCGCAGCTCTTCTGTCTTCCTCATATCCATCCGCCTTGCCCTGCAGAGCCTCCGAAGATGTAGTCACCTTTTCACTGTCCTCCTCGCCGGGTGGACTTGCCCCAGTGGGTGGCCTCATCTGGTGCCACACTGGAGGGCAAGTAACTGACCACTGAAGGTCAGCGTCGCAGCATGTTTAGAAGAAGCAGCCCTCTGGGAATGTTTTCCTGTAGTCCATTCTTAAATCTAAGCTCATCTGTTTTATAGGTGCTGGCCGGTATCTTAAAACAGGGAATAAGGTCATTTTGCTGAGTGGTACTTTGGTAGAATTTTGAGAGGAAATAATTACAAAATTTTAAAAGATGAAAGTAGGACAAAATTAATGAGTAAAACAGTTTAGTTCATAACAACAGATTAAGTGTTGCGCATGTAGGCTTTTACCAAAGACAGCCACGGGAGACCCACTCTGTCCCAGGACCTGTCAGAGCCCTCTCCACTAATCTGACTGCAGAGCTGTTAGAGAAGAATCGGAAGTGTGGCGGCCGCAGCCTGCACAGCGTGGTGAGGGTTCTTGTGGAAGCTGAGCTTCAGGCAATGCCTGCTCACTGTTGTTTCCGTGTATCACATCTCAGGACAACACTGTAACTGCTAGCACCGTCCTCAGGGCATCAGGCTTTATAAATCTTCTCTTTCCCTCCTCCTCCTCCTCCTCCCCCTCCTCCTTCAAAAAAAAGTCCACAGTGCAGTTCGGGCTGGCCTCGAACTCACTTTGTAGCCCGCGCTGGCCTCCACCTCGTGATGATCCTCCTGCCCCAGCCTTGTGAATGATGGGATTACAGGTTACACCCCCACATGCAGTATCTCATAAAATGTTTAGAATATTAGCAACAATACCATATATGGTTGCTAATAATAGTAGCTGTATTTGACCAGAGTTATAAAATGCTGATTTTCAGAACTTTAAAACAAATAGACACTTAAATAATTCTTTTTACAACTCACATTTTAAGTTAATCAAAACCTAATGAAGATAGCAGTAAACACAAAAAATCATCTCAAAAGTTTTTGTAAACATCACTAAAAGCAAATAAACATTTTAAGAAAATCTCATTGTTTTAAAGACAGAGACAGAGAATTTGGTTTCTTATCAGTGTTATAAACTCTGATTTTGTGGGCCGGTGAGATACCTCAGCAGACTAGTGCCTGCCTAGGCAAGCACAAAGGCCAGGCTCTGAGTCCCTGCACTGCATGCCTCGCTGGCCCCACTCCCACTGACACTGGGCTGGCCACGGAGGCCAGGTATGGCGGCGACACCTGCAATCCCAGCCCTGGGAGGCTGAAGGCAGGAGGGTCACTATGAGCCTAAGCTGATAGTGAGACCCTGCACCAAACACGTACACTTTGATTTGGGGGCAACTCTTTACTTTTGAAATCATATATGCAAATTTCCTCTCCTGAACTTCACCCCTCACAGACTTTTTGCAACTTATTTTAACTTTCTGGTTTTGCCTTTATATTCCTGTTTCCACCCAATAAAATCTCACCTGCTCCCTTTGTCTTTCCTTACCAAAAGTACACCCTCACGCCCATATCTTGTTATATCTCCCTTTCTCCTACTAACTGAGTCCTTCCTGCCTCATTTCCTTTTTGAAATTTACATTTTGAAATAATGCTTACAAGATTTTTTGAATGTAAACAAAATTGCTTCTTTCCCATGAAATAAAAAACTTTGTTTTTAACAGTTTCTATTAAAATATAGCTTAATTTATTAAGCTACATTAAAGAGTAAAGAGGATTGCACATTGTGATTATAATTTGTCACTATTAGTAACATCTAATTTTTCTGAAGAAACATGAAGGAAGCAATCTTGAATGGATACGTACTGAGAGAGAGAGAGCGAATAATTTATTAAAGCATACTTAATAGACCCAAATATAGTATATCACCCTTTTATAAACTTTAAGAAAACAAGTACTTGAACTCATATTTAGCAATTGATATTTTAGGATCATAATTTACTTATAAATGATTAGATGTGTTATTATGTAACTTTTAGATTTTAAATTCCCAGAGACTTTAAATTCTCACTATTTCTTTGGGTAAGAGCAGAGGAGAGTCCCACAGGGGGTGTCAAGGGCCCCAGCAAGCCTGGCGGGGGACAATCAGATGGAAAAGAGGCTGCATCGTGGCCAGGAGGAGGCAGGGCGTGGGATCTGGAGACAAGAGAAGACAGTGGCACAGCCCACTGAGTCCAGGCCGAGGGTGGGCGAGAACATGCGCTTGGGGAGGGGGGAGGGGGGCTGGGTGTGCAGAGGGGCACAGAGGTCCACACTGACCTGTGGGGAGCAGGGTGCACACTGAGAAAGAGGAAGGGCTGCTAAGGAGAGGCCCAGGGGCTTGGCATTCGTTTGACCAGAGAGATTCTCTCCTGCGAAAACTGACCAGGCCCAGTCCTATGAACTTGAGCAAGTCAAAGAAGTAGATAAATGCCAAGAAACAAACAGAGCCAAGACCAAGTCACTGGAAAGCAGACGCTGACTACAGAGCTCTCCACACTGAAGCCTCCCTACTGCAGTTGGTCTTCAGTCCTCAAACACACCAAAAAGAAAGGAAATATGATCCTCCCCCCAAAAAGCAACAAAACGTATCCTGAAGCTCTCAGACCCTTCAAATGCGATCCAACAGGCATCAATGGGGAGGAATCAAAAGTCAAATGGCTGAGTGAAAATGAAAAAGCATGAACAAAGAAAACCTCAACAAACTCAAAGATGATATAACAAAACAGACAATTTTAAAAGGTCAATGAGCTTAAAGAAGATATTAATACTAATTAACAGACAACCAAAATGTTTCAAAATATGAACCACCAATTTAACAAAAGAATTACGGCCCATGCATGAAAAGTTGACAAGCAGAAATACAGGAGATAAAATTTTCTATGGAAAATAAAGGCACCAGAAATGACCAAAGAGAAGGTAGACTCTCACAACTAGAAGACAGGGCAAATCCACAGGGGGATATGCTCAGAATCCTTGAGAACAACGAGAGAGCAGAGAAAACGGGCCCAACAGCTCCTAGAGACACGCAGGACGCTAACCCAAGATTAAAGGAAGTGAAAGAAAAGCTAGGTGCCATAACACCATAAAACATGTTTATGGAAATCATAGCAGCAAACTTTCCAAGCGTGAGGAAAGAATTCAACATACAGCAAGGGAAGCGCATAACTGCAGACGGACCCAGCCAGAAGGGAAATTCTCCAGGACTAGTCACAGTCAAACCCTAGAAGCCCCACACAAGGACATAATCAGACACTTATAGAAAAACAAGAAACCTTATAAAGGTAAACTTGTTAGAATTAGAGTAGACTTCTTAACACAATCCTTAAGGCTAGGAGAGCATGGTGTGCAGAGTGCCAACCCTTAGGGTAAAAGGCCTCTTCTAGTCCAGGTGCATGTACTTCACAAGACTATCTTTCAAAATTTTTGGAGGAATAAAGACTTTCTATGACAAAGAACACCATAAGAAAAAAATTATGACCATCAAACCAGCATTGCAAACAACTTCTCAAGGTATCCCACAGATAAATGCAGCCAACAGTCCCAAAACACCGGAATGAACACATCAAGCAGGATGCACAGGCAACAGAAGGAGACAGTAGAATGAACACTGCAAGCAATGCAATGACAGAAAGAAGGCCATAGTTTTAAGTAATAATTCTCGATGTGAATGACCTCAACTGTCCAATCAAGACACAGTTGGCAAATTGGATCAGAACCTAAACTGACAGGATGTTGTACACAAGACACACATTTAATTCAAAAAGAAACTCATAGAGAACAAACTAAAACACCACACCGTGCATCAAAAGCCCGGACACAGGCAGGAACAGCTAGACTATTTCCAGACAAAGCAGATTTCAAACCAAAACTAATTAGAAGAGACAAAGAAGGTTACTACATATTGTTTAAGGGACTAATTGAACAGGAGTAAGCAACAACTATAAATATATCTTCACTGAACACTGGCACATCCAACTTCATCAAATAAACACTACTGGACATAAAAGACCAGATAAGCAGCAACACAGCCATAGTGGGGGCCTCAACGCCCCATTATCATAAATATATAGGTTAGATAAAAAATAGCAAAAGAAAGCAGAGATCATCACACTTTCCAACCAAAGGACTTAATAAAGGGCCAGCTAAATAGCTCAGGGGATTAAAGCACCTGCAAGCAGGTGCAGAGCCGGGAGTTCAATCCCCAGGGCCTGCTGTGCCGGCCCCACCCCCAGGGCACACTGAGATGCAAGGCAATTGAGACTGGGCGTGGGGCCACACACCTGTGTCCCAGCTCTTGGGAGGCTGTGAACAGGAGGATCACTGCAATTCTGATCTGGTAGTGAGACCTTGAACACCGTGTAGACCGTTCCCTAAAAATAAAAAAATGAAAGGATTTCATAGATAATACCAAGTTTTCCGCCCTACAGCAACAGAATATACATTCCACTCAGCAGCACAGGGGCTTTTCTCAAAACGTAGACTGCGTACTGCCCAACAAGGAATGACTGAAAGCACACGAAAGCATTAAAATTATTCCATGTATAATATTAGATCATAGCGCAATGAAACTAGAAATCGGTGCAAAGAAAACACAGAAATTTTATGAATACATAGAAATCAAATAATATACTCTTGACAACTCAATGGATTGCAAAAGAAACCAAGGAAGAAATTCCTAGAATCACAGGAAAGCAGTCTGTACAGGGAAGTTTATTGCTGTGACTGTGAACACTAGGAAAACAGAACGAATCACATGACGATGCGCTCACAGCCTTAGAAAAGCAAGTGCAGAGCTAGCACGAGAAAGAGAATCATGAAAGTCGGAGAAGAACTTAATGAAACTGAGATAAGAATACAAAGAAATCAGTGAGTCAAAGAACTGGTTCTCTGGAAGAATAAACAAATCTTCAGCCAAACTGAGCAAAAGAAGGGGGAAAGACCCATGTAGATGCAGCTAGAAATGAAAAGGACGGAATCACACTGATGTTGCCGAAGTGTGGGAGATTGTTAGCTACTGCTACGAAAGCCTAAGCCTCTATAAACTAGAGAACCTAAAAGAAATGGATTCCTAGACACATGAGCTACCGAAACTAAAGCAAGAAGATATAAAACACCGAATAATACAACAACAGGTAATGAAATTGAGGTAGTAAAAAAAAACCTACCGACTAAGAAAAACTTAGGGCCCACGGGATCTACCACTGGCTTCTACTAGAATTTCAAGAAAGATCTAGTAGTATTATCTCACTCATTCTGGAAGCTAGTAATTCTGTGGCTTGAAAATCAGGCACTGACTCTACTAATTTTTTTTAAAAGCCTGAATGCCAGTCTATTCAATGAAGGTAGATGCAAAAACCCTTAATACAATGCTAGCAAACAAAATGCCACAAATCAGAAAAAGATCATATGTCATTGTAGACTTTATCCTAGGGGTGCAAGGATGGCTCAATCTATAAAAATTAATAAGTGCAATACATCACAAAAAAAGAAACAAGGAGAGAATCACATGATCATCTCTAGCATATACAGAAAAAGCCTTCAACAATTGCAACATTCTTTCATGACTTAAATAAAGAGACCCTAAGGAAAATAGGTATAGTAGGACATCATTTCAATCTAATAAAAGCCATTCGTGACAAACTTAGGGTCAACACAATTAAATGAGGAGAGACTGGAAATTATCCTCTAAAATTAGTAACAAGACAAGGGGGTCTGCTATCAACACTCCTGTTCAACATAGTACTGAAGAATTTAGACAGAGCAGCTGAACAAGAGAATGAAATACAGACACAGGAAAGAAGAAGCCAAGCTACCGTTGTTTGTGGATGACACAATGCTTTCCATACAAGACCAACAATTTCACCAAAAGATTCCTAGAACAATAAAGGTCTGTGTGATCCTCATGTGACTCAAGCTTTGCCAATGCATTTTGGACACTGACTCTTGGGGGGGGGTCTGGACCCTTTTTATCAGCCTTGTGTCGCAAGTGTCCTCCTGACAGGGCAATATGCAGCTCGCTGAGTGCTGAGTGCTGAGTGCCCAGCCTTGCTGCAGAGGGTCTGGCCCTGGCTACTGCTTTCCCACTCCTGCCCCAGGTGGGGATTCAGATCAGCTCCCTGCGAAGCCTGGCTGCCCCAGGGCAGGGGCAGAAGCCCGACTCCCCTGGGTCCTGGCCATACCAAGAGAGGTGTCCGAGTACAGCAGAGTGGCAGTGGGGCCCCTGCCACCCACTTCCTGGGCCGGGTCAGCGGGGAGGGTAAGCCGGCAGCGCCCGGCTCATGCCGCCCTGTCCAGGCCCATGCCGCCCCGTCCAGGCCGGCCTTCAGGTGCAGTGGAGGCACCTGGTGGGGTGGGAAGGGTCACGCGGGCCGCCTGCTTCTACCGGGCAGGGGCCGCAGGTCCACTCCCAGCTGGGCCCTGCTCCCGCCATCAGGGAATGCAGATAGTGCCTCTGTGTGCAGAGCACCACCAGACGGGGGCCAGGGGCTTCCCCACTGTTGGGGAGGCAAGCGCCAAGATCAACCTGAGGGGGTGCGCAGGGCCCCACGCAATGTCTGGCTGGGACAGCAGGGTCTGCCTAGCGGCCTGCTGCTTCCCTACAGGTGAGCACCAGGAGCCCAGGACTCCCCACGGCACAGGCTGGGTCCTGCGGCCCTGCCGCAGCTCGCCACCCTCATCCTGCTCCCCAGAGCCCACCTGCACTCATTTCCGAGCTCCTCCATGGAGTCAAGGTTAAATGGAGGAGCCGGGGTCACTCGGGGCAGAACAGGAGGTCTCTGCTCTTCGCTCCGACACTTAATGACAGCACTGGTAATGATAATCATCATCGCCATCATGACGACAAGAGCAATCATATTAAAGGGTGGCTGGATGATCTTCTGGGAGGCCCAAATGTCTGCCTCAAATCCAGACCCACACCCTCCAGCAGCCCCCCTGCCTGACCTCCTCCTCCACAGACCTGCCTCCTGCTGACCCAGGCCCAGCGCCTCCTTCTCTGTTACTCAGAAGTGACCCAGGACACTGCAGCCTTTCCAGGGCCTGGAAGCCTTTCCTGCCCACACTCCAGCAGAGCCCACCAGGGCTCCGCATTCGGCTTGCTGCAGAGAGCGGGGCTCAGGGACCACGGCCAGGGAGGGCGTCTCAGCTGTGAGCAGAGTGCATGCAGAGACGCTGAGGGCCCAATGGCCCCTCCTGGACAGACAGCCGGCCCTGCCCCCAGCCTCGTCCCCACGTCTGGGCAGTCCCCAGCCAGCAGCCACCACCCTTGCACAGCTCAACCTGATACTCTCACCCCATGCACCCCATTTAGCAGAGCTGGGAGATTTGAGGCTGGGGACCCGAGACACCCCACACACTGGATCAAGCCACACGGCTGTGGCTACGGATAGAACTGGATGGAGCCGTCATGTGCCCGTTCGAGTACTTCCCTGGCACCAGCTGGTCCGTGGTTTCCAGCTGAGAGCGTCCCCACTAGCAAAGCCAAACTGAAATTGATCCACCTGTAGCTCCTGTTCAGGGCCTTCAGGCACGGGGAACTTAATAACTGCCTTTCTGAGGCACCTGAGGAGGAGAGGGCACGAAGAGGGACCCAGAGCGCTGTGGGGCATCCTGGCTGTCACAGGCTCTGCTGTGGCCTTGGCATCCCTGGCACATGCTGGGTGCTCAGACCCACCTTCTGTGCAGCGTAGACGTGGCCTGACCCAGTCGCTCTGCTCAGCACACCCCAGGCTCGATACAGGGAAGTAAAACTCCCCACCTGGCCTGGATGAGTTTGTGTTCTCTGAAACTGAAGAATGAATTTTAGGAACAAACGGAGGTTGAGGATAAAACTTTATTGGAAAGAAAAGCTTCTGTCGGAGAGGGACAGAAGGAGGACCGGAGTGGGTTGCCTGGGAAGCTGTCTCTTGTAGGGACTTTTATAGTGTAAAACCATGTGGGGCTAAGGTGGAGAAGAAGGGGTCTCTCTTAGGTGGATGTGGGGTGGGGCAAAACTATGGTCAACCAATGGGATGGCAAGCAGGTAGAGTTGGTTACGCCCAGGACCGAGTCAAGGAGTAAGCGGGCATGAATGGGGACAGGGTCTCTTCCCCTTGGGGACTGGGCTAGCGACTCCCTTGGGTGATACCCTATTTAGCATATCAATCCCCAGTGCTACTCTTTCAGCATTTGTTCGGCCTTTAGGTTTTTAGGCCTGGTTCACAGCAGGAGCACCCTTCCCTCCAATGGCTGTCTTTGTCTTCTGTGTTCTCTCCTTCAAGGGCCTGGCCCTGTCTTACTGCCTACAATATTTTGATCTAATTTGGCTACCTATAAACAAGGCGACTGCAGGACCATGCCAGGCTGGCCCTCAGCCAGCCCTTCCAGCCTTCAGGCCTGCTGCTTCCCTCTGTGCCCTGTGCCCTGCCGCAGCCTTGGGACACACTGAGGCCGTGTCTACAGAACTGGCCACAACTCCTGCAACCAAGGCAAGAAGGGGGCCTGCCCTGCAAGGCGGGTTCCAAACCTCTACAGGACCCCAAAGTGCAGGGTGGGTTCAAGTTGGAGCTGGGCTTCCCATTGGACCACTTGGCTGGACAGGTGGTGGTTGATCCCAGCCAGGGGCATGGCTGACCCCAGGAGCAGTATGGAGTGGTCGTTCACAGGGGGCACAGGGCTGCCGCCCCAACTCAATGCAGGTCCCAAAGTCTGTGGGCAGTGGACTCCTTGCAGGCCCTGCTGACCTGGACCAGCCCAGCACCCCACCCTGGACGGTTCCCTCTTCCCCTGGGGCTGGTGGGAGAGATGATGACGGTAGCCAAAGACACCTCCTGCAAACATGTTTCAAACAGCAAATTAAAGGCCTCTGGGCAGCTACACTAAGGAGACTGCTACCTAATGTGTCTTGGGCAGGAGCCCCAGGTCTGTAATTTGCAAAGAGAAAGTGTTTTCCCCTGAGCACAGGCACGCCCGGGCTGAGGTACTCTGTCCTGCCTGCACAGCTGAAGTCAGAGTAGAAACTCCCCACGGGGACCCCAAGGGCAGAGAACCCCTTGGCCCAGGCTCCCTGTGGAACACAGTCAAACTGAGCCCAGTGCCTGCCGGAAGGAAGCTGAGGTCCACGACAAGGGGCAGCACGTCAGAGCGCCAGGTCAGCCCCCGCTCGCTCTGGTCCTCTCAAGTGTGGGGCCGGGTTCACACCTGGTGCCTGGAGGGCCCTTTGCAAAGGCTGGAGAAGGGGTGTGGTGGGGTTAGAGGGTCCCTTGTTCTGAGGAGGACAGCAGGGAAGGGGCTTGGGCACCGGCTGTGTCCCTGAGCCCCGGCAGGCAGGCACGTTCGCTGCAGCACACCCGCTGACAGTTGAGGTCTCTGGGTGTCTGAAAGGATCGGCTCCCACCCCTGCCAGGGCTGGCTGCCCGAGGCTGGGCACATCCTAGCAATAACCTCTGCTCACCAGCATTTGCCTCCCAGGGCTCACTGTTTAGACAGCGACTCCAAACCCTGCCATTTGCAAGCAAATGGCTTGCGTTGCCTCTTTGTTTAATGCCCCTAATTCCTGGCTCTGCTTCCTTTGTCTCCTTGCTATACCTCCCAATCATTTCAATTATAGGTTTTACACCAACTTTTCCTAAGAGCTGGCCTCTAACATTTACAGTCAGTTTGGTGACTTCCATTTCTTAAAAATGTAATTGCCTCATCTGGTTTCTGGTGGCTCTGGTTCACTTCCTGGGCATTTTGGTTCTGGGAGGAGGCCCACCCTGGCACCACGAGAGACCAAGCTTACGGTGTGCCCACTTGGGCTTGCTGGCACCCGCTGCAAGAGGAGGGGTCTGTGTGAGCCAGAGAGGAACAGGAGTATTGGAATGGAAAGGCCGGTCCAGGGGCACCTCCCCTCTGTGTACCTCAGTTGCTCTGGGCTCCTCCTCCAGGTTGGAAGACAGCAGTCAGACCCAGCTGTACACAGAAGCCGCAGGCCCAGAGGAGGGCACAGACAGCTGACCCCACAAGCAGCTCTAAGCAATCGGCTCTGGTCCCCCTCTGCCCACCTCAGAGAACGGCACTCGCATGCTGGTACACAGATGCGGACAGAAGCCTCCGAGAACGCAGAGAACTTGTGCCCAGTGGTGCTGCCAGGCAGAGTGATGCAGGGCCGGAGCTGGGGTCCCTGGGGTGCACCTCATGACCCTGGCTGCTATGGCAACTGCATGCCCTCACCTGGACTACAGGCTGAAGGTTGGA
The DNA here is from genome assembly GCA_004027165.1 of Ctenomys sociabilis. Classification (NCBI taxonomy): domain Eukaryota; kingdom Metazoa; phylum Chordata; class Mammalia; order Rodentia; family Ctenomyidae; genus Ctenomys; species Ctenomys sociabilis. The sequence goes on along the minus strand of PVKA01016000.1, from coordinate 2,105 downwards.
AAGTGAGGGTGGTGTGTGCCCGCTATGCCCTTGGCGAGGCTGCAGCGCTGATGGGCCAGGACCAGGGGCAGAGACAGGGCAGGGCTACCTGTTGTAGTGTGACAAGTGACCACAGTGCCATGCTTGTCACAGCTGCGGCAGCTCAGCTGCCATCCAGGTGTGGCCAGGGCTTCGTCCTCACCCAGATCTCAGCGCTCTGCTGCAGAAGGCCGGACCAAACCCCGCAGGGAAACCACAAGCAGTGTCAGCTCACCACAACCCTGAAGTGTGTCACTGAGGGGTACCAGGGCCACAACTGCTCGCCCGGCCTGGGCCCAGAACAAACATTCAGGGATTCAGATGCAGGAGGGGGCTCAGCTCAGGGAGCCAAGCCAAGTGTGCTGGCCATGACCGCTGGTCCAGAGGGATCCAGGGGAACAGGGAGGCAGGGGACCAAAGCAAGATGGTGAGGCCTGGAGGACCCAGCCCTCTGCAGACTGTGTGCATGGGTGCCAGCTTGGGCAGAAGCTCTATCAGTCAGGCTTTTAGTAGAGGAACAGATATAACACAAGATGTAAACGCGTATAAGGAATTCCAAGACGGGCTATGACAGTCAGCCAGAGTCGGATGGGGCAGATGCAGAAGGCGTTTGCACCCGAAGACTGAAGGATGCAGTCCAAGGTCTGGAGCTCCCTGCAGCACTCGGGCAAGTCGGTATCAGGAGGCTGATGAGTCTACACTGGAAAGCTGAAGGATCAAAGCCAGTCGCCGAAGAGTCTGCACTAGAAGCCAGGGGATGACATCCAAGCTGCCTGCAAAGACCAGAGCTCCTTCAAAGAAAACAGAACCCCTGTCCTTCCTCAGTTCCCTTTTATATCCTTACGTGGTGAGTCGCTCTAGGGTGGCTCTTCTGCCCTACGGAGCGGAATTGCTGAGCTGATTGAGTTAAGCTTCTAAACTTCTCCAGTTGACACAATCAACCACTGCAATCCACCCCTTGTGAGCTTGGCCGCCAGATTCAAACCAGTCTTCAGGTACAAAGATATGCACGTAACTGCCCCTAAGATGTTATAACTGTCCTGCATACAAACAGAAACACACTAATTCCGTCACCAAAACAGAAGGTGGGTTTTCTTTGCTTGATGCTTGTGCTTAATCATTTCGTAACTTCAATATTAACACAGGTTTAACAATCTTGAAGAACGTTATTAAATCTATAAATATTATAACAGAACCATGAAGGGGTGAGATGGTGCAATTGCAGTCTCTTTTCGTAGCTGGTCTGTAGAGCTGCCCTCCTCCACGGCCCGTTCTGCACTCCCTTGGCCTCCAGCAAGCACCTCAGCAGGCCGCAGTCTCTCCCTGGTGAGTGACCCATACCTTCCTTTGTGAAGACTCTGGTCCATTTGTCATTGTACCTGTATCAGGCCACTGTAACCAACCTGCCCCAGGTCGCCGGCCCATCACCCTCGCAATGGTGCCACGTCGGGGACAGGCCACCGGGCACAGACAGGTAAGATCAGAGACCACCAGAAAGTCAAGGGGAAGGTGGAACCAGAGGCTCCCACAGAATCTCTGTGGCGACCTGAGGGCTGGTCCTGGCTGTGGTCTGCAGGTTTGCACCCCACCCTTTGAAATTCAACACCATGTACCTGGGCTGATGCCAGGAGAAGGGGCCTCAGGAGTGAGCGGACCTGCATCAACTGCACAGTGAGAACACCGTGCTCCTAGAGGCCCAAAGCCCCCCAGACCAAGCAGGGGAGGCACTGTCCATGAGAAAGGGTTCACCAGCCATGAGTCTCCTCCAGACTCTGGAAAGTGGAAGAGGAGGATGGCAGGCTGCTATCAGCAGTCCTTGGTGAGCAGAGACAAACTTGGCATTGGAGGAATAGGCGGCACGCGGTGGTGACGCGAGGTGTGCACGAGCCCAGCGCAGGCCTCGACTCTGGAGGTGGGGGATTGCTCCATCGCCCCACATGCTGCCTGGTCTGTGCTACCGAAAAAACAGACCAGGAAGTCTCCAAAGAGGGGCCCAGGACTCATGTGACGTGGGGCAAGCCACTCCCACACTGAGCACAAGACCCACCGATGCTTAGACTTGCCTGTCCCGACTTCTCTCGCAGGAA